>OZ007517.1:3728963-3840006 GCA_963931865.1 Axinella damicornis | reverse complement strand
TGGCTAGGGGATGAGGTGATACCACATCTAGCCTCATTCCCGGTAGCCTCGGAATGAGGCTGTGTACGTACCACATTCCATACGCTGTGTTGTGTAGCAGCAGTGCCGGCATGTGCAGCGCAACCATTCTTCAAATGTAAACATGTTGTGGCATACCATCACTGTCAACTGTGCTGTGTATACTATGTGTGACGACATAGTCCCACGAGAGCATCAAGTGCATAGCCTCGTTCCCAGACGAGCCTGGGAATGCATGAGGCTATGAAGTGCATTGTGTCGAAATCATCCATACCACATGGCACGCTTGTAATACTAGACACCAAATGTACATAGTTGACTGATCCCAAAACTGACCCTTTGTCCAGACATTGTCCCTCAGTAGTCCAAGAATCATTTGTGGCCAGGGAGACACACACATCATGTCCACAGGTGCCTGAGTTGTAGTAGTGTACATAGGGAGTGGAGTAGCAGTTGCCATAGCAACAGTTGGTTAGTTGGTTAATGGGGACAGAAGTGATGGTACACACATCTTGGGAGGCAGTCGTTCCTTACAGTGAAGAATACCCCTTGAGTTATCAATGCCATGAAAAATGTGTGTATTCAAACCCAACACCTGCTTCCTATAGCAGCATTGTATGCCGAGGGCCCATGGCAGAGGAGGAGCACACCTGCTTCCTATAGCAGCATTGTATGGAGGCCTCAGCTGAGGGCCCACGGCAGGGGAGGAGCACACCTGCTTCCTATAGCAGCATTATATGGAGGCCTCAGCCGAGGGCCCACGGCAAGGGAGGAGCACACCTGCTTACTATAGCAGCATTGTATGGAGGCCTCAGCCGAGGGCCCACGGCAAGGGAGGAGCACACCTGCTTACTATAGCAGCATTGTATGGAGGCCTCAGCCGAGGGCCCACGGCCGAGGAAGAGCACACCTGCTTCCTATAGCAGGCAGCATTGTATGGAGGCCTCAGCCGAGGGCCCATGGCACTGCAACGAAATGCGTGTGTACGGTTGCTCTTGCTGTGAAGGGAGCAGCTAGTGTCTTGTGTATTTTGGTCTGGTGATGTGTACTGTGTTCTGAATTCCATCTTGTCAATGTAATAGATACTAAAATTCAATGTAACAAGTAGCTTCGCTCGCTTCGCTCGCTCGGCTACTTCCCCCTCGTTCGCCTACGTGAGTAATCCGGCGCCGGACAGCTCTCTGTGCAGAGCTGCTGCTCCCCGATTGCGTAGCTTCAGCTGCTGCTCCCCGATTGCATCGATCCGCTTCAAAGTGCTGTTCCCCGTTTCCGTCCGCTTCAGCTGCTGCCCACCGATTGCGTCCCTTCAGCTGCTGCTCGCCACTTGCGTTCGCTTCAGCTGCTCTTCCCCGATTTCAACAGCTCCCTGATTGCACCCGCTTCGGCTGCTGCTCCCCGATTGCGTTCGCTTCAACTGCTGCTCCCCGATTGCGTCCGCTTCAACTGCAGCTCCCTGATTGCGTCCACTTGTAGCCTCACCTGTTCTGGAAGATTCCAGCCCATGCCCAATGTTCTCGAACGTTCTTCGCAGAGTTCGAGGTTCAGTAAATTGAAGTACGAAGGTCGCGCGTCACTAGTCTAGTCCCGCCCCACGAACATCCCACTTCCGTCACACACACACGGACGCACATTAAAATCTTAATATATTGATGGATGGTTGTTGAACCAATTAGTCTAGTGACAGCTGCTATGATCAGAATGGCCCAACCTTACACTACTGCTGTAACTAATTGTTTTTCTAATTATGTTTAACCCCTTACTAGGTGTGTATGGTGACGTGGTGAGAGTGAAGATCCTTTACAACAAGAGGGACTCGGCTCATCCAGTTTAAGGAACTACAGCATGCCAAACAGGTACATCTTCATGACGTACTCACTCATCACTCACTGTTATATATTCCTGAAGGTTTCTACGTTCATTAGAATGTCGGGTGGTCATGTGTCTTGCTTTTTTGTTGTTTTTTTTTCAAATGAAACTGACCATCATCAGAACAAGGTTACAGTCGGTCCCAATAGCCAGAGGCTAATGAGCAGGACTTCGAAAGGAAAAGGATATAGAACAAAAACAAGAAAAGTAATGGTGAGCAATAATAATACAGGTAAGGGGGCACAAATAACCAACAGGAACTAAAAAACTATAAGTGGCACCAGGCAACGAATTCCACAAACTAACAGACTGAACAAAAAAGAATTATAAAAAGAAGAACTCCTAGCAAAGGGTTGTATCAGTTGCAAACAATGGGAGGTTCTAAGGTTAGGGGTCAATCTAAGTACAAAAAAAAACACCGGGAAAATATGAAAAACCCTTAAGGCTGTGAGCGAAAGTGAGAAGGAGAGGACTGATCTTAGCCTTTTCTTTCCCACGTGCACACTAGTGGCAATGTATGTCCTCCATGACGATGTGTTTCCTCCTGTATCACCATGACCTCTGAGCTACCAACATTCTGTTTTTTGTCTGTTGTAGTTCTTCACTGTTACGTACACATGCTTAGTCCCACCAACAAAACATGTTTTATCCGTGTTTGTTAGACATGTACAGAGGCGGCGCCGCCGGTCCGACTGGTCCGGCTTTGGCCGGACCACTTTTCCAGCTGACCTGATTATAATATCACGTGCAGTGTAGTCGCGCATAATCTACACTTGATCTTATATGCAGACTCGGCAATGGCATCTGTTTCTCATCCTAGTTGTGGGCCTACCATTGAAACTCCACAGCAGCCAAGGTGTTTTCTTTCCCAAAACGGCCATTTTGATGCTACGAGAGCGCTTCCTCATCGCTAAAAATACAAGTGAAAATTTTTTGCCGCGCTTTGCGCGGACAGATCCTTCACACCTCTGCCAACACGCACAGCGCCTCCAGGGCACCACCTTCCGCAGTACGCTACAATAGTGGGCCGTACCACTTCTTTTATGCTGCTGCCGCCCCTGTGTACATGTATGAAGAATTATATATTATGCCCTTCAAGAGCCTCAAGCCTGCTCACCACCAGGACAAGTCGGTGATAAGTGTATTCTTTCTATCTGCAGCTATCAACAACCTGAATGGAGTCATCCTCTACGGGCAGAAGATCCATGTCACTCTCTCCAAGCACGCACAAGTCCAGATGCCTCAAGCAGGGAGCAATGTGCGTTAAGCTACAAAGCAACTTGTTTCTATGATGTAGGCGTTAACATTCTGTATTGGTGCTGATGTGTATGAAAGCTTGCACCATTCATACAAGACATTCTTATCATAATGTAGTGACTGCATGTGACAAAGCTTTACCAGCATTATTGCTTCTAGTGACAAATGCTAGGGTGCAAGGGCTCGGGTACAAAGCTATTGTTATCGTTCATGCATTACTCAGGGTTATTAGCTTGTGTTTGGTGTGGGCAGGGATTCACAGACCGACCAACCAGGTCAACCTCACAGTCATTGTGGCTGAATTAGTGCTCAGTCTCAGTAAGCTCTCATGCTGGCCCCAGTGACCAGGTCAACCTCACTGTCAGGGTCAGTCAGACACACGTTAAAATCTTAATGATTTGATGCTTATTCGAGATTCTTAGATTGCGGCATGCAGTCTTGAGGTAGCCTCGTTTCCAGGCCCTGCACAGCTTTTCATCACTTATTTTTGTTCGCGCTTGGGAGAGCCTGGGAACGAGGCTAGTCTTGAGGTGGTGCCAATTCCCAATATGTGTGGTACATATTCATCTCAGTCCTGAACTTCTGATGGCGCAAATGAGCTGTTCACCCTGGTTTCATGTAGACTTTCACACTGCCTTGGAATAATATAATATTTAAAGTCCTGATTGAAGTAGTGGTTTGATCATCAGGGATGAACACATGAATGTTTTTCTAATGCAGGAAGATGGGCTGACTGAAGACTACACCAGTTCGCCCCTACATAGGTTCAAGGTACGTACAAGAGATCTCCCGTTGAGTGATTGAGTAAGCAGTTGTGGTACCAGAGGGCTAGTTTGTATGATGTAATGCACATCTACGTAAGATGCATCCTGAAGAGTATCCTCCATGAAAAGTCTACGAGTGAATTATTACTACATACCAAAAATGCGCGCATGTCAACCACACTTAAGTCTTTTCGCAGACAGTTGTGAAGTTGACGTAAGCTATGGAGAGAGAAAATGAATCTACAGAAAATCTCTGCATTCACCATTCAAGTCCTGGGTGACAATGTGTTGAGAGGTAATTTTGCTGCAGGCTGTGGTGGTGGATAGTATCCGCTCAGGCAATGTGCTTGTACAGTCAATCCACCCAGGCCCTCAATCCCATCCGCAAAGATTCTCTGCTTATCCTAGCCAGTGTAACGAGAGAGAAGCACAGCTAGAGTCAGCAGAGGTCTATAGCCTGGGCTGCTATATATATATATATATATATACATGTATGCAGACTTGCTTCTGCTCCTCTTCCGTGGGTCTGGTGGCGCAGTGGTAAGAGCGTCTGACTGGTGTTCAGGGGGTCTTTAGGGTCAAATCCCAAATATGTTTTCATGTGGATTCATTGTATCTCTCCATACAGTAGCTTACCTGACACTCAGGTCTTGTGAGCAGATGCCTTGTGGTGCATCCGGGCACACTTAAGCTGTTACTGTGGTGCTCTAAACAGTCGTCAATTGTCACATATCACCTAGACTAGCTGGTAGACCCTCCCTCTCCCCCCCAAAATGAAGGCAAGGAAATGGAAGGAGAGTGGGACGACAGTTGGACATCGTGGTAGGTGAAGCTTGCCCACGGATTGCCCAATGTTGTGTGGAGGAGTTTTCTCGTTCCCAGACCTTTCCTCCAGTAGCCAACATAAAGCAGCAGCTGACAGAACAGTTGGCGCACTACCAGAGCGCCTGCTTGGCAGTGGGTGGAGAGCTCAGACCACAGAGATCCATGCTGAGGTAGCCAAGCGATCTCTACTGGTACGGACGCTTGAATTTGCTCCACTTTCAACTCCGAGTTTCCCAAGCTCCTTGCTCTGTACCCGAGCATGTCTTCAATGGTTCTGGTTTAACCCTCTCCTCGTACAGTAGCTTGCTCGACAATGCCATAATGGCTCTCATCCGTACTAGTTTTCCCTCATGCGAGACCGCAGAGCTGTGATGTAATCACTGGCAGGATTCTCGACAGTGCAAGCTGATTGGTCAGTTCAAATCTAATTTCGTGTGGGTTCTGCTAGACCCTCCCTCTCCTTCCATTTCCTAGCCTTCATTTTGTTGGGGGGGGGGTCTAACTGCTAGACTACATACCACCGGCTCTAGTAGAACTTGTCCATAATGGATAACTTATTGCCTGCAACACACTAGTTGCAACTTGTACGGACATAATTTGTTTGACTGCTGTATGCTGTTTGTATCTTTCCGCAGAAACCTGGCTCAAAGAACTACCAGAACATCTTTGCTCCTAGTGCCACACTGCATCTATCAAACATTCCGTAAGTAAGAGTATGTCCGCCTTCAGTTCCTACTGAAGAAAGTTGGCTTCTGAATAGCGCCAGGAGCATATGAGCAATGAGCCTATATACCGTCATAGCCTATTGCATGGGTGTATCAAAGTACTGCTGTAGAATGTGATTCTCAAGGTATGTTTTTGTGCCAAAATTGGCACAGTTTGGAACCATTCTCGACCAGTTATGGTACATTGGTGGATGTGTCATTTCTTCCAACATTGGTATTGAGAACAGAGAATGTTGCACTAGGTATGTGATTGAGATATGAAGCTGGGGGTTGTGCCATTGTGGTCAGCATAAAAAGAGCTTTGAAATGATGTTCTTAAGAAAGGACTCCCGGCATGGGTCCGCGTGATATACAGATTCTACACACGACACACGACTTGCGTACTGTACTCAGGAAAACAAAAGGTGTGACTAGCCTGAGTGTTCGCTCATGAATTGTCACTTGAATCCACTCTCTAAACTACCATGTTCATATTATAAAACTTGTTTTCAAGACTCACAGTTGTTTGTTGTGGTCTTCCAAGGACTCCTCGCTGTCGTACTGAGTGGCATCCAGCAAGATCAAAAACGGCATGCGTGTGCATAGCCAATAATTCCATTACCAAAACCATGCATACACTCTCCCCGTTTTATGTACAGTATGTAACAAGAAGCTGGGGAGGAGCCTGGGAACTATACCCAACTTCATATTTTATACATACTAGTGGAGACCTATTTTGGGGGACCAAATTAGGTGTCCGAGTCCCACTATGTACATGTACGTATGCATCACATTTTGTAGCGTTATTTTCATTGTTCTGTTCTTTTTTCATAGGGATGTTGTAGATGAAGAGTACATCAAGACTCTGTTTGCGTCAACTGGAGGTGCTGTCCAGAACTTCAGATTCTTTCAGTGAGTGGAGACTGATATTATGTGCATCCAGTTGGTGGCTGCAGCCATTATACAATACTTGTGTGAAGGTGAAGTACATATACACACTGTATGTGAGTGTTGCCATACAGAGGTTATCATGGTTATTGTAGTCCCCGATAGAAACTAAACCTAAAATTTATTGCTGGATACCTGACCTTGAGAATCATGCTGAGAGCTGATCAGTGAAAGTGGCTTCTACTTACTTACAAACATACTGTGTTCTTAGTACAGGCCTAGGGGAGAGTGCAGTAATAACTGTGCCCTTTGGAACCACTTCAGTTGGGGTGGCACCACTTGAAGTACTTGAGTAGGGGTGGCACACTTCAGGTACTTGAGTGGGGGTGGCACACTTCAGGTACTTGAGTGGGGGTGGCAAACAGCTGATGTTTACATACCACAGCTTTGTCTAGACCACTCTGCCCTACACTGTGATTAATGCCTTCATGAAATTACATTTCTCTGCCCAATTCATCACCCAATAAGATACTGAGTGTGTCTGTCTGTCTGTCTGTCTGTCTGTGAGTGACCAAAGTCATGGGTTCAGGGGGTGGGACTACACTTCTGACGCGTGACAGTCGTACTCACTTTGTACTGTGTGACTAGCGGGAGTGGGACAGGACTAGACCAGTGTCCTGTGACCTTCATACTTATTAATGTATTGGCAAGATGTTTGGACAAAGTCACCATGCTGTTGGTGCATCAGAGTAAGGAGCTATGCCGGACTCGTGCAGACGCTGAGGGAGGTGAGACGTCTGTCTTTTTGTGCTCTTGCCTCCCTCATGGCGTTACCATGGCCTGCACCAGTTCTCTCTTCAGAGGTCTCACTAGCTCTCGCTTCCCTCACTGTGTCTGTGTCAGTCCGGCGTACCTCCATTGCTCTGATGCACTGACAGCCTTGTGCAATATATAGCATCTCTGACGGAGAGCATTAGCACTGGGTCCAGGCTGCAATAACTACAACGGTTGCAGAGTACGAAACACGATGAAGGTGTAGCCTCGTTCCCAGGCCGTTCCCACCGCTAGTATTTCATCGCTTCCAGTACCCCCGCCGTATTTCACACTGGAAGTGATGAAATACTGGTGGTGGGAACAGCCTGGGAATGAGGCTAATGAAGGTGTTCATTTAGAAGCTCATAATTCAAAGCAAAGGCTTGAAAGTGAATCCACAATGAAAGAATGGACGTAGCCAGCATTACAGCTGGAAGGTCATCTACTTATTAGATCACCATACTGCTCTGGTTATAAGCTACTACCTGCATGTTCTTGCATGTCAGAATGGTCACGAGCAGGTTGTTGGGGCAATTGCTACCAGGGTGCCTCAGTGGGTTGATTCCAGTGATGCCGATAATCAGATGCGAACACCATTGCATGTGGCATCTGAAGTGGTAGGGAGTTATGCATGTCGGTAAGCATGACCAATCTCCTACCTCTGTGTGTTTCTAGTGTATCTCCTTTCGTGGTGCTTGATGCTGTCATAGGTAGCTATGGTACGCATCTTTGAAACTGATGCAACATTCGGAACGCTTTTCCGACATGTTTGCAGCGCATCCTCGCTGCAAATCGGAACCTTTCTTCTGAGAATCAGGAAGCATCTTCCAAAGATGTGGAAGGCTTCTTTTGAAGAGCTCTGGCTTTGTACTTTGTACATACCTAAGTTTCTGAAAAACAGTGCAGTTCATCTTCCGGAACTTGGTTTAGGTCTTCCGGAGCTGCATTTGTCGTATGGATCTGGCACCATGACGGAAATGGTTCCACAAACACGGATCAGACGTGTACCGTTCTTAATTTGCTGTAGGTCTAACTGTCTCGGTGATATTCATATTTCATTCTCTCTGTCCTCAGGAATGACCACAGAATGGCACTAATTCAAATGACTTCCACTGAGGAGGCTGTTGCATCGCTGATTGTGAGTTCCATAGAGTAGACAGAAAACCATAAAGTACATTACCATAGTCTTGCGCTAGCCTCGTGCTTCGTGTGACAGAAGTGCTATGCATATCTGAGGTGTATAAAAAACTTTGTTTTCATAAAGTCTCTGTGAGTCTGTGTTCAGTGAGTGTGTGTATCCGTGTCGTGTGTCTATGGTGTACATGTACATGTATGTGTGTTGGCTTGTCCGTAAAGACAAAGCACTTGATTGTAGTGTGAAGACAACGTGGTGAACAGTGACATCCCTGAACTTGACAGTGAGCATGAGGAACAAGATGACAGTGCTAGTGACTCCAGTGATGTAGACGACATGGCTCTGATGCATGCACGCTTGCTACCACGTAACCAGTGGTGGGCGCTCTTTCGGGTTGAGTGCGAAAACATTTGAAAGAGCGCCCACCCCCTGTTCGGTGAGACGTATGGTACACCACCCATGGCGTCCATTTTTGGGGCGATGGTACAGTCTTCCAAAGCCTTCCATCCTCAGCGTACTGGGATTTCCCCATTTGCTGTTTGAGGACAAACATTGGGCAATCTGACTGGAAGGAAACAGGAAATAAGACTTCTGTATTGGCAATAATGAAAAGGCTTCTAATAATAGCAGTATAACGGAACTGCCATGGAATACCATGGAATACCGGGTGATTTAAGTTGTTTTACAGACTGAGGAGGTTGGCCAAGTTTGACCTTTTCTACTCAGGTCTCGTTAAAGTCACGTGAAACTGATACTATGGATTACGTAATGCATGTTAAGTACAGTACTTTCTATAGACATTGTTTCGACAGTTTTCACCATCACGCCCCAGCTCAATCAACTGGAATATTGACTCGCAGGGAAGCGTAGGCATCTGTTGTCGTTATAAAAGGCCGAGCCCTTCAAGATTCAGCTGCGGCATGGCAGAAACGAGTGGAAGTAGTCTCCCTGGCCAGATGGTCACCATGCGTGCTGCAAACATCTGGCCCATGAGACTCGAGGGGAGGTTCGGTGCTGTCTCATCGATTTTGCAAAGCGCGTTCAACAATTGCCAACTGGGAACACTCCATAGCAGCCCCAGAAGCGGTGTTCTATTCGTATGGCTATCTGCAATAACTTTTAATAACCGTCCACTTGTTACATGACAGAAAGTCAATAATTACTCGTGACGTATGCGGTGGCCAACCTCCTCTGGTTGTTTTATAGTCCACTTTTGTAGTTCTATGTGATTCACAGTTAAAGTCTAATGTTTTAGCTATTGTATTGTTATCCACACAGGCCATGCACAACTACAAAATCAGTGAAACAAATCATCTTCGAGTGTCGTTTTCTAAGAGCCCTATTTCTTGAGTTGAACGTTCTTTGCAAGGTAGTAGCTGCGCACTCACTGCAATGCTTCATTTTCCTAGGATGTTTCAGTTGTGTCAATGATAAGTCAATCTAGAGTTAACTGCTACTGTACATTTTTCTGTTGTGTGTGTAATACTTCTCTCCTTCGTGTTAGAAATGTTTTGCATGTCGTCATGATCATTGGCATGGTAAGGATGTACACTGGCCTACTTAGCCTCATTCCCAGGCCCCGCCCAGCTTTTCGTCACTTGCAGTACGGAAAAGCGGGGAGAGCCTGGTATGTTTCCTCACATGAGCATTACGTAATCGACAAATGATCAAAATTTCAGAACAAAACAGCAAGTTTTGCGTATTGTTCAACCAACTACACGTTCAATGCGGTGTGTATGACAGTCTCCCCCCGCTAGCTAGATACGTGTGGTAAGTTACCTGGTACCTCAGCTCTCTTGGTGTTCTGAACCCCAGTTTGCCCACATTCAAGTCCTTTCTACCACCTTTCTACCCTCGACGTCATGCACGTGAGGAAACATACCAGGCCAGCCCTTAGCGTTCGACGTTCTTTCGTGCATGCAACCGAAAGCGGCAAGCGGGCTTGGGAACGAGGCTAAAATACTAGAGTGCAATCTCTGCATGTAAGATGGTAACTGCAATCCAACGTAGCAATCTGAAGCACATTCCGGAATCTTGAGACAATACAGCTGGTAGCCTCGTACAGCTGGTAGCTCGGGATTCAGGAGTCTGCAAATTAATACATTGGTCATGCAAACAGATTGTGGTAAGTCAGGGCTGTATTCAACAAGGATTGTCACATTTAAGTCTGTCTACTGTAAGGAGCTATATTCAACACTTACCTACTACTGCAAACAGCTTTAAGAAGTGGCAGAGCATGTACAAAATATTAACACCTAATATTAGATGTCACATAAATTCTTATGGGTATCATTTGGCTGCTACAGGGTGCAATGGCATACTGGCATGCATGGGTCCCACATTACTGTGTTGCAAATATGGAAGGCACTGCATGAACTCTGAACCTTCAGATAGAAATGTGCTGACTCTGCATGAGGTCCAACAAGGTTTCTGCAAACCTGAAGTCAAGGTCTTGTATATAATTATAGGTATGAAGATCACACGAGTCATTAATCTAGTTGATCCTTCACACTGAACACATGCATCTCACACACACACACAATAACTATTTAAAGGATGTCATTACAATCACTTTTCTTGGTTGAATATGCATGCTGCAGCAATTAAAAACCATCTCCTAAATACGACATATCCACATCTTGCATACACTGATAAATTATGATTTCAGCTCACCCAGTACGGTGGGTGGGTCGGATGCTACTTCTTGCGTAGTAACAAAATTGGCTTTATTCCTACTACATGTATGGTATGTGTAATGTGCTTTGTTGTGGTTGAATCGTGCAGCATGCATGATCTCACTTCCTTCATATGCTGCCTTACTCCTACATAGTTATGATGTATACTCTCACATTATAAAGTACCAGTCCTTCGATTTGTTGGCTGCTATGTTACAAAACAAGCAGCTATATAATAACTACTGCAGTTACGATAGGAAGTGTAGCAGTAGATTTTACACATAGCAACGTAAGCGTTTTCTTTCAAGCTAGCTAGAGTGACGGTTGCACAACTACCGATACAGCTCCTGTTTTTGGTTGGATTGACAGTGCTTGAATGACCGGCAGGTCACCAGTATTGGTACGTGAAAGTCATCCAAAACAGGTACTAAATTAACAGGTAGAAAAAATAAAGACGGTGGTGCATGCGTGTCTGGCCAGCATTAGCTAATTTGAATTCTGTGTATGTGTTGCTCTGAAGCATTTCTGGAACACGGCAAAGGAACTCACCTTTTTAATTTTACACTGCATGGAGATAGCTGGTATCAGGACCGGGTCGCCTAGAAATTGACTTAAAATTGTAAAAAATCCCATGGGTTACCCATGGGACTGATTTAAGTCACCCTTCCCATGGGTGTCTCATGGGACTGATTTAAGTCACCAGAACCCATGGGACACCCATGGGAGCATTTTAAGTCAATATGGTTGACTTAAGTTGCCATGAAGATATACAGTGAATAATATTACTCATGGGACCATTTTAAGTCAAGTCATTAAAGAGTATGCTCCCATCGTCTCATATCATTAGAGTAAGTCCCTGCCAATCACCCATTCACATTCTGAGAATGACTTAAAATGGTCCCATGAGTAATAGACAACATACTATATATTGTGGGACCATCTTAAGTCAAGTCATTGAAGAGTATGCCCCTGTCGTCTCACACCATCAGACTAAGTCCCTGCCAATCACCTAGTCGCGTTTAGAGAATGACTTAAAATGGTCCCATGAGTAACACACTGCTGTGGGACCATCTTAAGTCAAGTCATTTAAGAGAATGCTCCTGTCGTCAATATTCATCAGTATCAGTTACTACTGGCCGGTCTAAGTACGCATAAACACAGCAGCCCCACCTCCAGATGATTACAAGTGTTGCAGCCCCGCCTCCAGAGTATTGCCGTGCAGCCCCACCTCTAGACGATTGCAGTGCTACAGCCTGCCTCGGGTATTGAAGTGCAATATTTTGTTCCAGTTCAATTACACCTATCTCACATTTTTAGTTATAAACCACACAATGATGACAGTGACAGTGACTTCAGAGGACAGGTAAAGTATAATCATGTGTGCATGGTAGTTACTACGATTACGTATGCACTTTTGGTTTTAGGATCAACGAAACAGTCACATGCGTTGATCCTAAAACCAAAAGTGCATTCGTAATCGTAGTAACTACCATGCACACATGATTATACTTTACCTGTCCTCAGTTCGCCCTATTATAATAATTTCATCTCAACTGCCTTTCCAAAGAGTGTCATGTTTGGAGGTTTGTACACAACGGTTACTGCATTGTCAGCCCTAAAACATCATAATAATATTAATTGTAACCATTGTGTACAAACCTCCAAACATGACACTCTTTGGAAAGGCAGTTGAAATGAAATTCAAAGTGGCATCTGGAAAGACAGAGTGGTTCAAGGGTCAGATTACTAAGTATGATGGGCTGACTACAGGTTAATTGAACTGGTATATACTATGAAGAGAATTTCAAACCATAATTACCAACCATCATCCTCCCTCACCATTCCATCAAACTTCAAAGAGCATCCACCTGCTGGCTATTATCTGGTTCAGAACCGAATAATAGCTAGCATGCAGATGGATGCTGTTTCAAGCTTGATGGAATTGCGAGGGGGGATGATGGATTCCATCAAACTTCAAAGAGCATATCCACCTGCTGGCTATTATCTGGTTCAGAACCGAATAATTAGCTAGCAGATGGATTCTGTTTCAAGCTTGATGGAATTGCGAGGGGGGATGATGGATTCCATTAAGCTTGAAAGAGCATCCACCTGCTGGCTATTATCCGGTTCAGAACCGAATAATAGCTAACAGATGGATGCTCTTGAACCTTGACTGAAACTGGAGTAACCATTCAGGGGTTGTTTCAACTAAATATCTTTTGTACTGTGAGGTTTGTTTGATATTATAACTGTATACGAGCATCATTGTTATCCTCTTCCATCAATATAATGAGCATTAGTGTGTGCATGAGGAAGCACCACTGCATTTCATGATTTGATTGTCGACAGTCACATATATCAATGCCTAGAAGTCATGATTTAGTTACATCTTTATTACATCTCCATTGCCTTTGTAATCAACACTGTACAAATTAGTGACTTATAATGTTCTTGCTAACTCAATCATCACATTTTTGATTGAATATGCATATGATTATCATTATTGCTCTGGTAATACTGTTCTCATGACCATTCTAGTGACTGGGTAATTGGCAGGGACTTACTCTGATGATGTGAGACGACGGGGGCATACTCTTTAATGATTTGACTTAAGATGGTCCCACAACATAGTATGCTGTCTATTACTCATGGGACCATTTTAAGTCATTCTCTGAACGCGAATGGGTAATTGGCAGGGACTTACTCTGATGATGTGAGACAACAGGGGCATACTCCTTAATGATTTGACTTAAGATGGTCCCACAACATAGTATGTTGTCTATTACTCATGGGACCATTTTAAGTCATTCTCTGAACGTGAATGGGTAATTGGCAGGGACTAACTCTGATGATGTGAGACAACAGGGGCTTACTCTTTCATGACTTGACTTAAAATGGTCCCATGAGTAATACTATGCCCTGTAATCTTCACAGCAACTTAAGTCAACCATAGTGACTTAAAATGCTCCCATGGGTGTCCCATGGGTTCTGGTGACTTAAATCAGTCCCATGAGACACCCATGGGAAGGGTGACTTAAATCAGTCCCATGGGTAACCCATGGGATTTTTTACACTTTTAAGTCAGTTGCTGCACAACCCAGGACCGATACCAATACCAGTATCAGTGTTGATACTAAGTAGCCTCGTTCCCAGGCCTGATACACCTCCAGTTATTGATTGCTTATCTGAATAGAGTGGGCTAACTTACACCCACCTTAGAGAATGTGTATATGCCAACAGTTGCATGTTAACTATACAGCCCCTTCAACAAACAACAGTATATGATTGGCATGCCTCACATAACATTAGCATGAAAAGCTGATCCTTGATAGGCCTTGCAAATTATTCTCAAAAATTGTCCAATTATGCTATGCTCCAATGCTCTTAAACTGATTTAGCTTTAAAATCGGCTCACATTATGCTTGCTGATAATGTCATTCATGAGCACATGTGGCCTATTATGCAAACTCCGAACTAAGCTGCCAGTGTTACTGTAAATAAGATCAGCCCTGTACCTGAAGTAGACATTGACAGTCAAGCTATAGTTCAATCATCATAGACTCGGTAGAGTCTATCACAGAGTCGGTAGACTCTGTATGTAGGGATACGACGTACACGCAATATATGCTAATACAAAAAAATCTCACCAAATCTCAGAAACGGCACACTTATCACAGAGTCGGTAGACTCTGTATGTAGCTACGTAGGGATACGACGTACACGCAATACATGCCAATACAAAAAAATCTCTCCAAATCTCAGAAACGGTACACTTATAAGCCTTTATAACCACATACCGTTCATCTTCGAGTGTTTTCATGACCAACAAGACTCCTCGCGTCGCGAAAAACCGTCGCGAAAGTACCACACCAGGTACGCGCAAAACGGGCAAATTGTTTTTCTTTCTTCTTTCTTTCTTTCTTCTTCTTCTTCTTCTTCAGACGGGCTAGCTCTACGTCGCCTCAATCTCTCATGATGGTTTTCGCACGAAACAGCAGCATTTCACACCGAGTAGTGCACCTGGCCATCGCTTTTTCGCAACCACCAAGTTTTCACCAGGCGGCTGCAGCTGCCCACTAAATAACTATGGCTTCTTTAGTCACGCCATTTTCTCGTTTGTACGCATGCGCGATCGCTTAGCAACGAACGTAATTATTACTCAAGATCGCTGAATTAGAAGTTTTGCGCCGTTGTGTTGACATAATTTCGTACTTCACAAAACCGAGGTAAATTCTAAACTCTGTGCGTATAATTTATGTATGTTACTACCTACTGTGTTCTGTGAGAGGGCTGAATGCCTATCTAAAGACTCAACAATATATAAATCTTGCTACTTCTGGTATAGCTAGCTAGCTAATATTATGGTCTTGAGTCAGACAAGGATTACTGCCTTAGTAGCTATCCATCCAGAAAAGGGTTGACTTGGGTCTGATTCTTCAGCCAATGCTGGCAGTGTGAATACCGGAGTCAATATTGTCCATATACCAAAGCAAGTGCTCCTACTACTTGTGAGGACACCGACTTCTGCTCTGTGATGGCAAATTGCATGTGTTGCTGCTAAAAAAAATGACATAAACAAGTAATAAAAAACATTTGAAAATGTAACAGGATGTAGGGATACCAGAACGGCAAAAAGTAAGGAAACAAGGTAGGGATGATCGCACAAAACAGTGAAGTATACAATCCCCCTACATATCTTTTTTCATTATACATGTATATGGAAAAAGATCTCTGTAGGGGGGTTGTATACTTCACTGTTTTGTGCGATCATCCCTACCTTGTTTCCTTACTTTTTGCCATTCTGGTATCCCTACATCCTGTTACATTTTCAAATGTTTTTTATTACTTGTATATGTAGGGATACGACGTACACGCAATATATGCTAATACAAAAAAATCTCTCCAAATCTCAGAAACGGTACACTTATAAGCCTTTATAACCACATACCGTTCATCTTCGGGTGTTTTCATGACCAACAAGACTCCTCGCATCGCGAAAAACCGTCGCGAAAGTACCACACCAGGTACTCGCAAAACGAGCAAATTGTTTTTCTTTCTTCTTCTTTCTTCTTCTTTCTTCTTTCAGACGGGCTAGCTCAACGTCGCCTCAATCCCTCATGATGGTTTTCGCACGAAACAGCAGCATTTTACACCGAGCAGTGCACCAGCCCATCGCTTTTTGGCAACCTCCAAGTCTTCACCAGGCGGCTACAGCTGCCCACTCAATAACTATGGCTTCATTTGTCACGCCATTTTCATGTTTGTACGCATGCGCACTTAAACAATCACTTAGCAACGATACGTAATTATTATTCAAGATCGCTGAATTAGAAGTGCCTTGCGCTGTTGTGCTACTGTAGCTAGACTGAGGTAAATTCTCTGTGCTATATATGTTACTAGACTGTGTTCTGTGAGAGGGGTGAATGCCTATCTAAAGACTCAACAATATATAAATCTTGCTACTTCTGGTATAGCTAGCTAGCTAATATTATGGTCTTGAGTCAGACAAGGATTACTGCCTTAGTAGCTATCCATCCAGAAAAGGGTTGACTTGGGTCTGATTCTTCAGCCAATGCTGGCAGTGTGAATACCGGAGTCAATATTGTCCATATACCAAAGCAAGGGCTCCTACTACAATGTGTCGCTACTACTATCTGGTATAGCTATTTTAGCTACACTATACTTAGTCTTAGCTATGGTCTTCAGCTCGGGGAGCACTGGCTTAGTATCCATCCAGAAAAGGGTTGGCTTTTGAGATGCTTGGGTCTGATTCTTGCTGGCAGTGTAAATGCCAGAGTCCAGTATGCATGCGCCTGCTGCTAAAAAAAAATGACATAAACAAGTAATAAAAAACATTTAAAATGTAGCAGGATGTAGGGATACCAGAACCGCAAAAAGTAAGGAAACAAGGTAGGGATGATCACACAAAACAGTGAAGTATACAATCCCCCTACATATCTTTTTTCATTATACACGTATTATGGAAAAAGATCTCTGTAGGGGGTTGTATACTTCACTGTTTTGTGTGATCATCCCTACCTTGTTTCCTTACTTTTTGCGGTTCTGGTATCCCTACATCCTGCTACATTTTAAATGTTTTTTATTACTTGTAATATTATAAGTCAGACCTTGGCAAGGTTACAATGGCTCTTTATTATGCCAGCATATGCTCCTATGCTTCCACCGTACTATTATGCTTGAGCATAATTCGCCAAGGCTTAATCCTTGAATGGTGTGGCTCAATTTCTCAATTTACTTTCAGGATGTAAGTCGTGCTACAAACTATAAATGCTCTATTGCACAGGGGTGTTCCTGAAACCTAAGCATGCACTAATATGGCTGTACTGTATGTGGGTGTGCTGCCTTGGGCTGCAGGGATAACACCCCTGAATCTCCCGAGTCAGGGTGCAGTCTATGCAACCTAACACTGCAGGAACTAAACTCACCAAACACAAGTTATTATTATATCACAATAGTAGCTGTAGACTGTGCATCCATTCATTCATTCATCAACAGATTTTTTTTCTATAAAAGTTTGCACGTACAGTACTGGGCATACAATAGCGTAATCAAGTGCATACCCAAAATGACTATGGCTACAATAATTATTATAAATCTCTTTGCCTTTTACAGGGAGATACAACCCATTCACAATGAGTGCTTTGTTGCTGCTAGTTTTCAGTGCAGTAGTCATTTCAACAGGCTGCTTTGCTGAGCATGTATACTACGTGACTCCAAGTTTGAACAAAGCATGCCCATCCACAGTTAGCTCTGAGACTTGTCAAACACTCGGTCATTATGTCAACAAGTCTGATGACTACTTCCAGTCAGACACAACGTTCTTCTTCCTTAGTGGTATCCACTGGCTTAATGTAGAGGAACTGGTAACAATCAAGGGAATCACAGGACTCCGAATGATTGGCGACAGCCAGTTGGTACCATCATCACAGAGTTTTCTCCCAATGGAACCATCTACTGTAATATCTTGCAATACAAGTGGTGGTGGATTTGTGTTTGGGATTGTGGAGTCCTTGCTGATAGCAAATCTCTCCTTCATGCACTGTGGTGCGGACGTATCCAAGGTTGTTCATCAGTTTCCATATGTTCCACAGCAAGCTGATCTTCACAATCTCACCGTTGCATTGGGGTTTTTTCTAGTAGAGGATCTAGACCTGTTTGGTGTGCTGGTACAGAACAACACCGGTTATGGACTAGCTGCCTTGAATTTGCTTGGAAATTCTAGCATAACAGGATCAGCTTTTATTTTCAATGTAGGAGATACATTCCACCCAGGTGGAAATGCACTACTCTACTTCATGCTTATGTTTAATGAGCTACAATGTTCACAGTTTCCTGAGGTGAATCTTGCTATCACATCTTCAAAATTTATGTATGGAAAAACTCCTCAATATGCCAGCCTACCGCCATTACCTCCAGGCCTCCGTATTGTGCTTGACCGGCAATGTTTTCAAGTGAGTATTCAACTAAAAGATTCAATCTTGTCAAAAAACCAAAACAATGAAAGTGCTGCAGCATATCACGGAGCAAACCTCGCCGTTGATATTATTCACCCTAAAGGTAACTCTGGTTTTCACAACATTGTAATAGACAACTGTCATATTGAAGGAGGAAGGGCACTTCTCGGTGGGGGTATATTCCTATACGTAGCTGAATCTTGGGAGCTTAGACCAACAGAGGTTTCCTGCACTGTAAATCATACCAATCAAGCAGGTAGTGTGCACATTTTAAACACAGAAATTGTGAGAAATGCGGCAGTAGATGCTGCTGCTGGAGTGGGAATTGTTTTAAACCTATGTCACAAGTATTCCATAAAGATCAAAAATGTGACAATGGATGGCAACGTTTTAAGTCCAAAAGTTGGTGGAAGTACAAAAGGATCGTGGCAACAATTTGCAGCCATTGGAGCTGGAAATCTGGGCATTATAGTCGCTCCAGCCACACCTTACCATTCAATCAGTATTGCAAACAGTACTTTCAGATCTGGAGTATCTCGATATGGAGGAGCCATAGTCATTTACACACTGTTCCCTCCGTGTGTATACAGAGCAAGGCAATTTTCTAGTTTGGACATGATATCACTCTCAAACGTCACATTTACAAATAATACTGCTGACTTTGGAGGAGCTTTGTGGTTAGACTTGGGGACGCAGAGAGATCCAAGCACTGTCTCATTATATAACTGCCAAGCTCCTCCAGTCTCTGTTGTGAGAGTACAGAAATGCACATTTGCAAACAACACTGGCTACCTTGGATCAGCACTCGCAGTTACATCTGAAGGGGCTTACAGTACCTTCACAGACCTTATCACTGCTGGTCATGTCCAACTTATCATTCACAATACTTCATTTCGTGACCATCAAACACCAAACAGGAGCACAGTCCTCCCGATATTGAACTATAAGTTGACCAATGCCACTGTAACTCGTGCTACCGTGTATCTGCATAGCATAAGGAATGCCACCTTTGCGAGCTGCCAATTCGAAAACAACACTAGTACCGGACTACTGGCAGAGAAATCCAATGTGTTCTTTGAAGGTGAGAACATCTTCAAGAACAACAGTGGAGTGAGGGGTGGAGGTCTTATTCTGTTGTACTCGTACCTTTACCCCAAGCTAAATGCAAAGATCTCCTTCATAAACAACAGAGCCAGTGAAGTAGGAGGAGCCATGTATATCAAAGAGGAGTTATCCCCCTACGGTAACTACCCCTGCCCACTACAGCCTGATGTTCCTTTGGGCATGCCATACAATGAAAGTGGCATTGCGTTTGAATTCAAGAACAATACAGCTAGTGATGCTGGTGCATCAATTTATGGAGGATATTTTGACACCTGCAACCCCAGCACATACAAACTTCCAACTTGGCCTATACATGCAAATCCATCAGATACTATCACATATGATGAAATCTTTGACTTCACCAATAAGCCCGGAAAGTCTGACATATCTTCTGATCCCATTGGTGTATGCTTCTGTGATGGAACTCTGCAGAACTGTGCTTACAAACAGAGAACTGTGGCAACTTTCCCAGGTGCTCACTTTAATGTCACAGTAGTCACTGTTGGTCAAAGAAATGGGCCTGTCAGAGGAATTGTAAGAGCAAAATTTCATGACTCAACTCAGCTGCATTCTCTTGGGAATTTGCAGGATTCACAGTCAGTCAGTGGGTATTGCACCAATTTAAGCTATGCTGTATTCTCGAGCAACAATGTAGAGTACTTGAAGCTGACAATTGAAAACCCCTCGGAACTGTTTGACTACTTATATCAACCTCCCATACTCACCATCCAACTCTCTCCTTGTCCGCTGGGCTTCACACCACGAGGCTTTCCTCCAAAATGTGGATGCGAATTCATTCTTGAAGATGCAGGACTAAGTTGTGACATAAACACACAAAGAGTTCATCGTCCGGCAGGAATTTGGATCGGGTATTCAAACACAGGCATCACTACTCACGTAAATCAAAGTGGAAGGATTGCTATCCACAAGCACTGCCCATTCGACTACTGCATTCAAAGAGACAATGATATACATCTAGAAACTTCAGATGAGCAATGTGAATCCAATCGTTCGGCAGTATTATGCGGACAGTGCAAACAAGGATTTAGCCTCGTGTTGGGATCAAACAGATGCAGAAAATGTGAAAACACGTATCTCTCACTACTTCTAGCATTTGGAGTAGCTGGTTTGGCGCTAGTAGCTCTCTTAATTGTGTGTAACTTGACAGTGGCTGAAGGAACACTAAGCGGCCTTATTTTTTATGCCAATATTGTACAAGGAAATCGCTCGTCCTTCCTACCTTGCCAAGTAAGTAATACTGGCGACAAAATTCTCAGAGACATAGTATGTAAGCTTCCCTACTTCACATCGTGGCTGAGTTTGAATTTAGGAATTGAAACTTGCTTCTATGACGGAATGAACATGTACTCAAAAGCCTGGCTCCAGTTTGTGTTCTCAGTTTATGTGTGGATGATTGTTGCTCTGATCATTATAGCAAGTCATTATAACACAAAGGCATCTCGTCTGTTTGGAAGGAATTCCACCAAAGTACTTGCAACTCTGTTCTTGCTCTCGTATGCAAAGATACTTAATGCTGTCTTCACGGCCCTCTCATTTACCTTTCTGGATTATTCTGACGATAGACAGATTGTGTGGCTTCCTGACGGCAATATAAACTACTTAAGAGGAAAACACATTGCTCTCTTTATACTAGCAGTCATCTTTGCTTTAGCTTTCTTAGTTCCCTACACCGTCATTGTGCTTTCCATCCAGTGCTTGCAGAAGAGGTCTTGGTATCGTCCTCTGGGGTGGGTTAGGAGGCTAAAGCCACTACTGGATGCCTACACTGGTCCATATAAGGATAGGTACCGTTTCTGGACAGGACTGCTGTTGCTTGTTCGCTTCATACTTTTTCTACTTGGTGCACTGGGTGATGCTTCCTTTAATGTTCTCCTCACAGGAGTAGCTGCCTCTTTCTTGCTAGTGTTGCAATGGGCATTCCTGGGTATCTACCGGAATTGGCTTCTCGATGTACTTGAAGGTTCATTTCTTGTCAACATAGCCATTCTTTCTGCTGCAACATTGTATACTGAAACTGGAAATGGGGATCAGACTATCGTTGCATTCATATCAATGGCCGTTTCATGTGGAACAATGGTAGGAATTGTGATATATCATGTTGGTGTTCGAATCTGGAATTTAAGATGCAGAAGAAACTATTATCGTGAAATGAAGGTAGTAGTTACCAATGCACAGGAAGAGGATGACAGCAGTAGTGAAGACACTGATCAACCTTCTGAAATACAGCCACTCCGGCTGACTAGAGACAGGGATGATCCTGAAGGGGGATTCATTTTTGTCCCATTGCATGATTAGGAAACCTTCTAAGTTGTGGAATCATTGTATGTAGCTAGCTATACTGAAGAAATTTAGCCTCGTTTCCAGGCCTCCACGCCCAGCTTTTGTCGCTTGTAGTACAAAATTAAAGCTGGACGTGGAGGCCTGGGAACAAGTAAATACATCTGAACATTAACCTTTCAAACTGTATTATGTAACAATTCAGAATGGTGAATCTAATGTTGTTATACTAGGATCTATAGCTACTACTGACAGAGCTTATTGTCCCAAGATCTAGATCATTGAATTTGTTGGTTGAATAGTATGACTCGATCATGGAGTGTATGTTATCTCCGGGTGGCCATTCATAATGTTTGTGCAGCTATACCTCTGGCTTCTGCCAATGGCCAATTCATAAACACACGGCTAGAATATAGAATATGTATACAGACCTTCCAACTCACCCATGAGGTGTACCCTCACAATGCGGCCACATTTGTGAGGGTACACCCTCATTTTGCGGTGCATGTTCTTAAAAGGACTATAGTATAGGGTGTACCAAGAGCACATGATGACACCAGCGACAAATGATTGTCATCATGCGCTCTTGAGTCTACACAAGGAAAATAGCTAGCCTCGTTCCCAGGCCATCTGCCAGTCGCGCGCGCATCACATACGTGACCTTTGAAGGTTCAAAGGTCACGTATGCGATGCGCGCGCGACTGGCAGACGGCCTGGGAACGAGGCTAGAAAATAGCTACAAATTATGTCATGGTAGCTAATTCAGTATGACGTGTATGACCGTGTTCATCACCCTCTGGACTCCCAGTCAGCTTTGCTCTGCGTTTAATATGCTTACGAATTGCACTCCCTATTCGCTTGGAAAACCAGGGGGAGGACATATCCATTTTTTGTACTTTCGGGATGCACTGTTCCATGATGTCAAGAAACTTCTGATGCCAGAGAGAAATTTGCAGACATAATTGAAGCCAGGTTTGCAGTATCAGGCAGATCACAGGCCCTTGGGATTCTGTGCTACCTGTGTGGTCATGAGGGGAAGTAGCCCCAGGTGAACTTGCAGACTTCATGGAAGCTTGAGCTAAGACTAGACTTTCAACAACGCATATATACGGATCACATTTGGCTGGGGATTTCCCTGGTAAATTCCCTGACAACTTGCGCATTGCGCATCCTGTCATGACGTCATAGCTATAGATTATCAATGATTATAATACTTCCTGCCGATAATTTACGCCCTTGCTAATACATAAGCAGAGTTTCATCATGAGTCCTAGCAGGAGCTTATGTTCGCTGCTCATAAGCTCCTGGTCCTAGCCACACAGGCCTCTACAGCAAGAATGGATCAAGTTCTGTATGATAGAATCGTTTCGTATTTGCGCACTGGAAAGCTTCCGGAGGGCTTCACATCTGGTCAGAGGGCTTCCTTGAGGTTGGAGAGCAAGAATTATGCGGTGGAAAGGGGACAGCTATTCTACGAGAGGAAGAAGGTGTAGTACCAATATGTATCGTAGTACGTTGCAAATGAGAACAGGTTGGTTGACCAGAGGCAAAGTAGATAGGTGGGGTCTCTTAAGGAGGTGATCGTATAGAGAGAGGAGTGCTAATTCAATCACATCCTTGAGAGACCCCACCTGCCTCTGGACGACCAACTGCAAAAGCGTGTTTTACAGTACTCTTCTCCCATCTCCGGTAAAATTGTCTGCACCCATAATTGGCGTTCTGAACTAGACCTGATGCAATCAGCACCAAAACAATCGATGTGGATGCATATGCTTTGTGATAAACTAGCGAATTAATTTTTTAAAACGCCGTCCCCTACTAGGGTAATGTACCCCGGAAAGCTGCTGCTGGGACATAGCTATACAGGCTCTTGGTTCAGTTTTGTCTGGCAGCAAGTTCTCGGATGATGTAGGTGCTGTTGAAGCATATAAGTATGCAAACTGCGAATAATTTGAAGATCGAGGTAGCTGAAAAGCAAGGAGCCGGAAATGAGATGGGATCATGACACAATCCTAAGCGGGCTCTTTTTGTGAAATGAGTGCACAATTATTATCGCAACTGAAACTATTAAATGATACTCCTACTCTGTGCACGTCGTAACACAATACAGATGTACAGCAGCAGTTTGCCTTTTCCATTCCTGCTCCCGTCCCGTTCCCACTCCCTTCGTTTCCATTTGCCCCTGAAATCATTTCTGGTACAATCTTAGGGTAAAATGGCAAGAGTTCAACAAGTTACTGTCGAAGTCAGAGTTTAGAATTCATGAAACACATGGCTCAGCTCAGTCCGAAAATGATTTCGTGAGCCAAGCTTTGGCCGGACCTGCCACACCTACTCCTATAGCCCTGTTGTAGCTCTTCAATGACCAATTAGTGTTACCATAGCAACATGCTCAATAAATGATTTTTAGGAATCAAATTTCAATGCAGGAACCAAAATTGAACTGCAAAGAGATGCTGAGAAATTAATAGGAAATGGCAAAATTTTTGCAGTGCAATGATATGAAAGGACGAGCTCCATGCAGTATATCTTATACAAAGAGTAATGTTGAAGATGCAAGTAGAACAGGTAGCAGGTTGTTGTTGTCGACAGGAATGATTTTCATGATTGCAGGTGATTACTAAGAGCCAGAAAAAGCAAATCCTTGAAAGCTGTCACTCTAGTGGGCCAGATGCGCTGAGTCACCTTGATCAAGACAGAACACTGGCAATAGTGTCAAGGAGTTACTATTGGCCAAAGATGGATGCTGATGTGAAAATGTTTTGCCAATCTTGTGAGCAGTGCAAAGGAGATAGCAGGTACTTAACTGTATGTTGTTTCACCTTCGTTGCTGCTACTAAGAATCTGTATGGCTATGTACATAGTGACTGTGCGTGTGCATCGGTAGATGCAGGTACCACACTATATCAATGACACTGTCAGCTAAGGCACTTTTTGAGCAGATAGGGCAAGACAAGGGAAGGTGGGTGGGTGCATCCAAAGGGTGCAAACAGCATGGCCGTGTCTGGGCCCAGTGTACGAAAGGTCTTGGTTGGCACTGGGAGGGCTTTTTCCGTCATTTTTAGACTTAGAAACAAGCCGTCTTGCCTTGTAGGGCCTCCATTTCCAGCGTTCATGACCCCTTTTTCAGCTACGGCAAGTTGGCATTTCCCGGGTCTGTTGCAAGTTTGTTAATTGGTGGGTGTGGTTAAAGTCACGTATCTGCTTAGGATGCTGAAATTACCTGTGGGAGCAGTTCTGAACCTAGCAACACTAGGGAACAGAAATTAGGGGACACTTAAGTATTCTAGAGACTGCAAACTTGGGCCTTACTGAGTTGAAAGCCCCCTGGTCACTCCAACGACACAAATATAAATAACGCAATGAATATTTGCCTAACCAATTATGAATACTGCACCATATGGTACAGACATTCAATAACTACTCTGCATGGATATCCAATGAATATTGGAATAGCTACAGCAACTGGTCCAGCAAGGGATTGTTGGTATGCAACTTGCAGAATTGCAACCCAGCCTAGATAAAACAACCTTAGAGTATTTTTTTGCATTGTATGACTCTGGTTTCAATTAACTCTTGCTTGTAGGAAGAAAGTGCATGCTCAGGAGAAAGGAGCTGAAGGGAGACAGACTACTACCCCACAGGGATCTCTAACGCCAGATGTCACTTCACATGTAAGGTGTACAAGATTTAATCACTGCCAGTCATGTACTGAAGGCTCTACAGACTACCGTATAGCAGGTTTCTTTTGCGGGAGAAAACATTCGTGAATTTCGTGTTTCTCTGGCGATTTGCGAAAGTTTTATCCGTGAATACATACCTGTACTAGCTGATGACGGCCCTGTTCGCTTTTTTCCAGTGCCGTTTTTGGTCCTGTATCAACGGCTGTACCTCTTTCAACAATCACAGCTGTCAAAAAGAGGTGAAACAGGTACTACAGATCTATCCAGCACGGCAGGGGGGACAAATTCTATGCAAGTGGGCGATGTACGACTACTTCACTCCCAAACAGAAGGTGCAAATAGCAAAACGAGATGCTGAACAGCTGGTGTGACAGCTGTACCATTCGCTATGGACTCCACTGGGTAGCTCTGTAACACACTCATCTTCTCGCGCTTGCAGACTGCAAATCCGCAAAAGCTTTCTCCACTATAAACTCAAATTTTCAAGCAATTAGTTTTCTCCCGCGAAAGAAACCCACTATACGGTATTTACCACTGACACAATGTATGATTTTGCCAAGTGTAGCTACTTACTTTGCTTCGGAACTTATGAATCGGGGGTGATGAATCCTAGCCAATGATGCACGTAGACTACAAGCATGGGCACTCTGTCATAGATGACTGCAGAACACTCAAAGAGTGCCCACCCCCATATTTGGTGCTCAGTTAGTTAAAAGCCACTTCAACAATTGTGAACATACTACATTGTTATACGGAAATATATAGAGGTGTGGTGAGACAATTGGCTGGCAGTTTTCCCTCAGCGTGAGGGATCCAATGATGAGTGGCTGTTTTTGTAGTCGGGGACATAAGTGTGTTGGGTACATTTGTGACCCTCTCGGCATAATCCACCCATTCACCGCATTTTGTCAAAACTGAGATTATTACACCATCAGAGAGCATGTTTATTGCTAATCACAATGGTAGTTTTATTTTCTTCAATAGGACTTACTCGAGCAAAGTTATGGGGGCTTGAACGTTCTCGATACGCAAGGTCATTTCGATCATATGCAGTACTTACAACGCGCATAAATTCCAAACGCGTAAGACTTCCAGTTTGTGATGCCGTTGAACAATAGCAAGCAAGTAATAATCTTGAGTTGCGAATGGGAAGTCCTACGCGTTCAGTTGTTACGCACATTAGAAGTAGCGCAAGCGATCAATATTCGCGTAAGAGCCATTGAACTTTGAACCCACGTAATGTAAATTCAATGTTTGCAGTGAATGGGTGGTTTATGCTGAGAGGGTCACATTTATGCTACGAATGGTTGCTACCTGGCTGGTAGTTGCGAGATCTGGAGTAGCTTTGCGCCTCCACATGGGACACGGATGTGGAGACTGAGTAACTGTTTTGTGGAATGTGGAAAGGAAGAATACGTACCTTCAACTGCTCCAGACTGCTGATTTGTGTGCTGGGGTAAGTGTACAAGCTGTTACGCCCGGGGAAAGAAGAATCACCAACGTTAGCTAAGTTATGAAGCCATTTCTGATTCGGATACAGGAAATCTCTTCCATAAAGAGCAACGGAAGCACCCTGCAACTCTTAACAGTTGCATTTTCACCCTTTTCCCAGCCGATATAAGTGAGTGTCCACTTAGTCCTTTCTTTCCATACGCTTAAAATGTACCTCCATCCAATTTCTGAGGCAGCGTTAACCGTACTGAGTTAGGTGCCCTGCCCATGGGCACTCTTAAAGTTTCACGAGACTGCTGTAGTGGCCTAGCCTCGTTCCCAGGCCTACCCCGTTTTTTCTGTTCTTCGGTTTTCGTTGACAATAATACACGGATGCGGAAGGGTGGCGAAAAACGGGGAAGGCCTGGTACCATTCATCACGTGCTTTATGTCAAGTGGACGTAGGGGGGGTGTGGCCCAACCGCAGATAAGTTTAAAAACCGCCGACGAAGTTGTGTAGATCGTCTGAGGGTCTCGACTAGTCGCGGAGCGTTCGAACCGAGCCGACTGGATGATGAACAGCCCTCAGCCAAGTTCAGGACCTGCTGAAACGACTACGGGCCCCGCCCCCCCTACGTCCACCCTTGCGTCCACCTGACGTCACTCACGTGATGAATGATACCAGGCCTTCCGCGTTTTTCGCCGCCCTTCCGCATCCGTGTATTAATATTATTGTCAACGGAAACCGAAGAACAGAAAAAACGGGGTAGGCCTGGGAACGAGGCTAGTAGTGGCCTATAATCCATTCCAGCAGGCGTATTCTTCAAGGCATGCTAATTTTGCTGATGTCAAGCGTCATTATGCAGCTACATTCTTTGATGGCATATTTGATGGCATATTGTAAAGTTGATTCACCAGCGGTTCACCGATTAAAGATCAAATTATAGACCACTCCCATGTTCCCAGTTCAACAGCAGTTGCAATACTGCCATTGATCACGTTCTCTTATATGCACAGCAGAAACTCAGTTCCATCAGCAATTGGACCAGAATGCTGAAACAATTATACAGTGTGTACAGGGAAATATCATGAGTCTGTTGCCGTATTGTTGCGGCACTCGTGACAATACGGCTATAGACGAGTGATGTTTCCCAGTACACACTGTATAATACATTTATCATGTTTCCAGACCCTGCGGCTATAGGAACGTGTCGATATCGCGGCCTAGCTTGGTAACGGTCGCGGCTTGGCAACAGTAGTGCCTCACTATCAGCGTACCATACAGTTCTATGAGCATACTAACGGTACAGCCTCGTTCTCAGGCCGCGTGGGACTTACCGTGCAACCTGAAATGGCTGACCACAACTTGGTTTGCAGTTGGTGAAGCGGGCCTCTTGTCGTTCTTTGATATGCGAGCCTAACCCCGAGTAAGTTGGCCGCCACCGGCGCCCCCTACTAGTATAGCCACGCCCAGGCCAGCATCTTGCATGCAACTGGTACTGTATCCTTCATCTTGAATTCCTTGTGTTATGCATCTATCATTAATGCATTGGCACCATGGCAATAACTTTCATGCCCTAGGGGACGCGATAACCCACTTCCTACATGGGTGATGTGGGAAAATATCACCCTAGTTGCTCTGGCTACCATTTGCCATACATTCTCTATGGGAATAGCCATATCAGACTTAGCCTCGTTCCCAGGCCGGAGCACAATCACCATTTACTTAGCCATTAGTAGTAACCATGTGTTATTTATAACCCACAGGGTGCATCTCTGCAACCACAAGGTAAGGCTGTATTGAATACTACTACTTGTTACCCTGGTTACGGTGGTTACCCTGGTTGCAGAGGAGCTGAATAGCCAGTGATAATGAGAAGTTTACTTTGGGATTAGATGCTAATTGTGTTAAACAATCAATGAACCAGCTGGCCCTGATCACCTCACTGACATCCAGGGAACATCTGTAAGGTGGGGTGTCTTAAGCTTAGGGTCACATGACTGACATACATAGGCGGTTTCAGGCCCAGGTAAAAATCAGGCTGATCTTAGTTATTACTTACAAGCTTGTGAGCTGCACTGTTCCTGGCTGCTAGCGGTATTAACAACTCGTCCCTATTTGATGCACACTACAAATTTAGGGAAGGGGCCGGGGGCCGGCTTTGGGGGCTGTAGCCCCACCCCTTCACCAGAATGGTGGGTGTGTCCACTGACTGAATTACACTCCAAATAGAGTAACTAACTCAACATCCCTCTCTGCAGCATCAATACTTGTACATCTGGAACTTGCAGTGCAAAGCACGAAGGTGCCACGAGAGCCCACCCTGATAACTGAAAAGTGAAGGCGAAAGGTTTACGTCTCTATACACTGCCTTCGGCAGCGTGTAATTATAACTCTTGCCCAGGTAACTTTTTGACCCTGAAACCGCCTATGCTGACATAATCATGCAGTAATACACCTCCCCATGTTTAGAGTATCTCGGTTTACCTGATCGTGAAAGAGATTTTAGTGTCTCCCAAAGCTGGAATGTGCACTCTGTTGCTGTTTTGCTAACACAGTTTATGCTTGTAGAATGATCTGGGCGAGAGTCCTGTCCGGTTGCCTTATAGTTGATATGGGACTGGATGGACATGCACCATCATCAGCAAAGGTGTTCCATGATTACACCATCTGCTCGCCTGTTTGAGTCCGTTGTGGGACCACTTCACTGTTCCTGTGTGGACTACACAGATACTCCTCTATGCAGGAGATTCACCCAAAAAGCCAAAATTTAGTACGAAAGTTCAAAGTGGAACTGGTCCCACCACAGACTTGCATGGGGAGTGGATGGTGTGGACACAGAGCAGCTCTGCTTATGGTACTATCCAGTCCCGTATACTACCTACATGTGTACACAGTCACCCACATCAGGTGACCACAGATAGTCTACAACTCCCTGGGTAACCATTGTGTAGTTATGACAACTAATCTTCGTTTCAATCTAGAGAGAGAGAGAGAGAGAGAGAAACCAATTTGACAGAATTTCTGGGACCACCTATGATTTCAGGCCAGCATGTCTTGAATACTAATTGATCATCTTACCAATAAGTCACTGGGCAGATGGCAAAACAAACTGCAGTTGGAGGTCTCCATCCGATTCTCTGTTACTGAATAAGCTAGAGGATTGTGGGCATGATTGAAACCAGGTAGAAGCCGTCATCTTGCATGAAGGGGTTGCCTATTCAAGCATATTGTCTATGTATATGCAGTTTGTGTGCTGCTCATGGGACCAATGGTTTAGTGGTAAGATAACCTGACTGGTATTCAGGGGAGGTCTCACGTTCCAGTCCAAATGTATACACAATATGTAGACATAATACGCAACTTTTTACTTTGCCAGAGTATCCTTAATACCTGGTTTTTGTCAGTTTTGATTGTTCATGACTGTAATGTTGCTTCACCACAGCAGTCAGCAACGTTGGAAAGCACTCTTGTTGGCGATGCTGCAGGTAATGAATGTTCATGAGTAATTCCGGCTGAAATATAGTTACTGCTATTAGGAAGTGGTTGTTTGTGCATGATTAGTGTAGTGCTATTGTAGAGGTCTCAGGACATCCCCCCCCCCCCCCCCCCCCCCCAATCATTGGTCCGGAGGTCGCTGGGTCTGCCGGACCTGTTCCACCACCCCTGTGTATAAGCCTTATAGGGATAATTATGTATAAATTAGTGAAAGCACATGAATGGTTCAGAATAATAAACATTGTGTTTACTGACAGAGAGAAAAGATTTTCACACTGTGAGGCTATCAGGCTAGCAACATAGTATCAGGGGCAAGTTCACAAATGAGGATAAACCACTGATATTCTCCAATGTAAGGTTTACATGGAAATCAATCTTTCGCGCATCTAATTGAGTTTACCCACGGAAAGCACAGTCAGAATTCGGAAGAGCAAGTATGTACCTGTTGGAAGGGTTACCTCTCTGACATATTGGTTGAGAGACAGGGGTATTACCTCTCTCCTTCAGTTCCATGTTAAGAGAAACTGCCCACTTAGATTTGCTAGGTATACTATCTCCGAAATGCTCATCTCACAAATCAAACCACAAATCCACACCTTCAACCTGAAGGTGGGTGTCTTCAGCACAACCAACACATTGAAATGACGGGAGCTGTCTCACTGGAGATGCCATGTAGAGTGGTGTAACCTGTGATGTCTGAACTTGACTAGCAGCTCTATCAACAGAAACATCCAACTGAGCCTATAACCCCCCCCCCCCCCCCCCCTCCCATCAACCAAACCCTACTCCCCACCTCCTTCAGCTCTTCAGACAGTAGTGTTGCAACCTGTGGCACAATGGAGCAGCGTAGATGCTCATACTATATATTAGGGGTGGCTGGTGGCCTAGCGGTTAAAGCATCCGACTGCTAATCTAAAGGTTGCAGGTTCGAATCCCACCATTGCCATAGGAGAGATTTTCTTTCTCTCCTAGGAGTTGACTCAGCTCTACCCTTAAAAATGAGTAGGTGTGTTCTTGAAGGTGTTTTCACGTGTTACAGTTCACACCGCATCCTTCGGAAGGGATGTAAAGCCGTTGGTCCCGGGGTACTGGTTAATATTAGCATTCATGCTATTCCGGTTACCTCGTTAGCCACTCTACATGGTGGTTTCTCATAAAATAAAAATAAATAAAATAAATACAATGGAACTCGCATATTGTGAAAATATAGGGCATGGTCAATCTAGCTACTACTGCTCGTTTTCAGAAGCATGAGATACACGTATCAACCATACTATGTATAGGTTATATCGGATTCCCTGGCCAGCGGGATATAAGTATAGGTTCCGCCTCGGAAGTGCCTCAGGCTTCGCCCTCGGCACTTCCTCGGCTCCACTCAAGCACTGACCTCTCCCGCGGGATATAACGGGTCTTATATCCCGCTGGCCAGGGATACAACTATGCTTAGGCTATTCTAAGGTCAGTACACTGTGTAGACATAGATACTGTGGTGTAGGCACTCACCGATCAGTGGCAGAGGCATCCGTGATACTTGACTGAGGCAGCAGTAAAGTCATGAGAACTTGGCTAGACTAACAAAGCTAGCTCTTTGCTTTCTCGTGCACGCGATCGCTTACAGTATGCGCGCACAGCCGGCCGCGGGATATATGACCCGTTATTTCCCGCAAATACTGTAACCTGATTGGTTAGAATAGCCTAAGTATAGTATAATATATGGATAGATCCCAAGTTCTAATTTTTGCAGTCCAGCCGCAAACTTACCCTGCTCTTTGGGATCCATTTGGCCTCCATTGGCATCTCGTTTACTTTGGACATTCATTCAAAAGGATGTGCATGAAAAGGGAGTGAGCAAAAGGTACTACATAGACCTATACATCCCAATATGTACAACTCGTTGCAGTTAAGGCCAAGGACTTAGGTTCATTTTTCCACAGTGCGGTACTTACGGGTTCTTTTGTTGGGAAGATCGAATGATGGGCGTGGTCACCTATCTTATGTCTTTCAGCCCTTTTTTGTTGGTATGGCTGCATATGGAGTGAGTGAACTATATGGAATGTGTGGGCTTTGGAATTCTTGACCTTATTAGGGCTTCATCTGTCTGCCTTGTAGGTAGATCGTGGTAATATTTCTCAGGAGTTGTGACTCCATCCACAATCCCACTGGCCATATCTTGAGTGGCTGCATGCCTCGTAGGACATCTTGCTGTATGGAAATCTGTCGGGTAGGTTTTTTGAGTTAGCTATGTGTACTTTGGGGTTGTACCACTCAGTTTGCTTTAGCTAACTGGCCCCATTCATGAGCCTTTGCGTTTGTGTACTGTTCACTTCAACTATTTGATTGTCATTGACAGCAAGTGGGAAAAATCAATTAACCATCCAGAAGCCTGCCTGTCATTATCCACTTACGGAAGTCAATGAAATGCTTACTACATGCGTGCCTAGAGCTTACGTAGCTAAGTGTTCAACAAGGGAGCTGAGATGGTAACACTGGTCTTAACTATTGGCATGATATGATGTAATTAAGCATGTGGTTAGATTCAGTTTCAATCAGAATACATTGACAAATCATGCACACTACTAAGGTAGGACACTATATATCATAGTTGCCAAGTTTTCAAATGCAACTTCAGGGACACTTGGTTGAATGGTGCCGTGAGAAATGCAGCGATCAAAGCATGCACCGCACAGCTGCACAGGTACACGTACACTTCGTTGAATACCTGGAAACTCCTCCATCCACGAATGGCATTCCCTCCTTGGCTTCTTTGTACAGGTACAGTCCTCAACTCGGGCGCTGTCAGCGTTGCAGCAGCACTAATTTCCGTTCCCAAACTGCATGCAATAAGCCTGGGAACGAGAACAGGCCTATTGCTATTTTTTCCGGGACAAAGCACCTTCCGTACGGGACAGGGGACAAGACAAAGAATTCCGGGACTGTCCCGGACGTTCCGGGACACTTGGCAACTATGATATAATATTATACATCAAAGACACCCCTTAACTATGCACTGAGAATAGTGTGAGTGTGACTACCCTAACATGTACAAATGTACGCATAAATATGAAGAGTTGCTCCTCTGGTGATCTTCTGCTCTCGATCCTCTGATGCGGTCTTCGTTCAGCGTAGTAGCTCATGATTTACCACAAACTATCTTGGAGCGGTCTGGGCATACATGTATAAACCACAGCACTCTTTATTGCAAGTGGATGCGTTGAATTGACACATTACACAATGAAGTCTCCGTTGTTTGCAGAAGAGTGTATTTATGGTATGACACATGTGCATGTTACAAACAGGACAAGAATATTGCGAGAATATACTTCACTCTACAGTGGACCTCACTCAGGCTCGCCCCAACATATGACAGTCTATGTAGGAATCGAATGTAATTACTGTGACTAACGTTCATTGTAATCTCTAGCCCACGACAGCTAGCTAGGACACTGGTAGAGCAGCAAGACGGATTCCTTGTAATACATAAGGATAAGGCATGGCAGTCAGTGCTGTATGGAGTATACAGTCCCGCGAGTCCGAGGGGCGCAGCCCTGAGGGCTAAGGGACTGTATACTCCATATATGTCCCATGGCGTGGTGCCCACGCGCCTAAGCGCATACAATTGGTCGAATCAGCTAGAAACCGTTTGAACTAGCCAATGCATAGTAACGGAGTTAGCGGTTGTAGAGAGCGACTGAAAGTGAGCAGATGGCTTTATGCGGAGAACCCACCTGTCTCGGGCTTCCAGACTTGATGGACTGCTGTAAAAAAGGCTGGACTTGCACATGAACCGCAGTTGTCGGCCGCCGTCGCACCAACAACACCGAATAGCAGCAAGCGGTTCCAACACTTTGTGAGCGATGAGCAGTAGACTGGAACGAAACTATCAAAAGTATCGCTTGTATCAAAGTCCATGCATGATACTATCACTGTCTTCTGTATAATTTACTGTCAGTACTATGAATTATAGCTAATTCTACTCCAGGGCATAAACTTGTAGGTATGTATACGTTTTAAAACACCCCTAAAACCATCGTAACTGGGATATGTGTCTTGATATAACCAAGTCCGAAGGAAATTGGTTATGCAAAGACAACACAAGTGCAGTAAGCATTACAACAGTATTGGCACAATGAAAAGCATTAAATCCTGCTAAATTTTGTTGCATGTTTCAATGTAATGCCCTGAGGTCAATGCACTCTAGTGGGCATATTTACTCGTACTAACGATCAATGACATGCACTTGCACTTGTGCAGTGTGTGGGGAAGCCCCTGGGTCTCAATGATCATGATTAACTCATTTTTCACTGATCTTCAGTTTCTCCATGGGGCTGTCACATGTTGATGGAGGTTGTTGAGCTTTCTTTGAGCCCTACCCTCATCTTGTTAGCCACTCTACCTTGTGGTTTCTCACATGGAGAAAGAAAAAAGATGCTGTCGCTCTGGGTGCGATCCACTCGGGAAGAAGTCTAACGCCTCTATATCTGCCTCACAGACACAGAGAAGTTACTAAGCAGAGACGAAGGAGTCATGATATCTGACTGCTGGATGGCAATCTTAGGCCATTCTATATATGACGTCGGCAAGTGTAGCATAAACCTCCACCAACCAGTGACAAACGTACCCTTGATCGTAATGCTCACGCTGAAGTAGATGCAAAGTAGAAGCCAAGCTGGGGGAGCCAAGCTGGAACAAAACAGAAGCCAGAAACTGATGCAACCAAGAGAATCCTTTAATAATTTTTCAGTGATATGGTCTGCTCAATCCCTTTACTTATGCTCACTTGAGGTACAGTAGCAAGTAGGCACAACATGATGTTATAGCCTCGTTCCTAGGCCTCCGCCCAGCTCGGCTGCAAGATGAAATCTGTGTGGAGGCCTGGGAATGAGAAGCTAATGATGCTACACGTTGATTCCACCATGTCTTAGAATATTAGCTACGTACCTGGATATGTTTGTTCTTAATAACTATGTCAAATTGGTACAAAAAGCTGAAGGTTGAGTGGGCCCACAGACGAGTATCATTACTCCACCTTGTTAATTTACGTCATCAGTAAGTAAGTATACCATTCAAAGATTGATGGATGCAATGTACACATGTTGACATATACGCACACACCCTTGATGGTAAATGTTCCTGTACAATGAAGAACACTCAATCGCAGATCTCGGCCCTACACTCTGTGCATTATGTACTATGGGATACATAGATGCAGTTGAGTTGTTTCTCCAGAAGCCAGACACTGATGTGAATGTCACTGACAGTACAGGTGAAACTCCACTTCACAAGGCGTGTTACACTGGTGAACTTAACATTTTGGAACTGTTGCTGAAGCAAAATGGTGTCCAAATCAGCCCAAAAAGTGACATTGGGCAGACACCTCTCCATATTGCATCCAGACATGGCAATCTGGAAGCAGCACGGCTCCTGCTAGATGCAGAACCTTATGGGAATAAAGCCAAGTGCAATATTAACATGCCTGATTCCAATGGGCTCACACCACTCTGCTATGCAGCTAGACTACATCAAAGAAGGAATGACTTTGTCAAATTTCTTTTGGAAAGGTAGTTTGTTGTTGGATGATATTATCCTGTGAATGGGACCTACTGTGTTCCAACTTGTGTACATCACTTTGCAGGGGTGGTGATCTTGGCTCATCCCTTCAGAGTGCAGCCACTTGCAGGGTATGGAAGACGAAAAATGCTGAAGATCTCATTGAACTGTGTGGTGGTTTAACTCGAAATATGAAAACCATATTTGAGGTATGACTTGGTTTGCAACATAAATTCATGACCGGTAACATGCAGTAGCTCATTATTATTGTTGTTATGGCTACAACTAAATTTGGAAAAGGGTGGTTTAGGACAGATCTTAAATCAGTACATAGCAAGTGCCTTTACAAGGCAATATGAATCCAACCAGCCACTTGTCCTGCTGCTAATACTATCACTCCACAGTGTTGTTGCTGGTAAAATCGTGGATTGTAGATTCTGTTCAAGACACTTGGAACCCATTTTGAGATATCTTATGACAGTACCATGAAGGATTGTAGACTACTCCCTATCAGGCACATTTTACTCAAATCAAGTAAAGGATGTCCTGTGGAAACCTCTCTCTCTACTCTGGAATTAAATGCAGGTTCTCTCCAGTGAAGGAGGAAGCAGGTATTGCAGCATCACAGATGAAAAGGGGAACTCACTATTGCACATTGCTGCACGTGATGGAGACCAACAATTTGTTAGGCTGTTGATCCAGGTACTGTATATGTATGAAGGTACAGATTGTGTGGATAGTGTTTGTATCTTGTGTCACCACATCATTCCTTCCAGTTATCGAAGACGATGATTGATGCTGAGAATGAAAATTCAGAAACTCCTCTTCATTTTGCAATTAAAGCTGGAAAAGTGGAGTGAGTTCATTCGTAGCTATGCAACAACCAAAAGAATCAAATGCATCAAAACTCAGTCGTGCTGCTAGGACTTTGTCTGATCTCCATAGAGAATGTGCAGAAACCGGATGGGGCATGTTGGTAGTGTGAGCTTTGTCAGCCCTTCTACAGGAGGCACTACAAACTCTTACATATTTGCTACGTATTGTCAGTTACAGGTGTTTGTGTTCTCTATCCTTAGGGTTGTTGAGACACTTGTGAAACATAAGGCTAAACTTAAAGCCGTGAAAGATGGAATCACTCCAATTCATATCGCTGTACAGAAAGGGTACATTGATGTAGTCAAAGTTCTCCTCTGCGCATACCCTGATGAGGTAAATACTCCAGATGAAAATGGGAGAACACCACTGCATCTTGCTGCAAAACACTGTGGAGATCATCCAGAAATTGTTACTGAACTTCTTAAAAGGTAAGCATTTCTTCTCCTCCCTCGCCACTCATGCTTCTATGTGCTGAACCTTGCTTGCATGAGTTGTTAATCTGATGTTATACATGTCAATTCTTTAGTGGAGCTGACGCAGGTGCATTTGACAACACGAATTATACACCATTGATGGTAGCTGCAGCTTGGGAAAATGATACGTTGCTGAGGGAAATGATGGAAGGAAATATTGCTGCTGTACAGAAAACATTATTCCATGCTGCATATTTGTGTGATAAACCCAGTCTGAATTTTCTGAGGGTAAGTGAGCAACTGTGAACACATTTCATATTGCCCTAAGTGTGTTTTGGTCTTTTTTTCATTCTTTGGCTCCACTCCTATGCTCTTGTTCTGGTGTTCTCTAGCTCATTGCAAAAAGCTCCTCTGGAAGACATCTGTACTCAGATTGCAAGGATCGAGAGGGCAATACTATATTGCATATAGCTGCAAGTACTGGTAAAGCTGAACTTATGGAATTGATATTAGAGCAGGAGTTTGACATCAAGTGGGATCCACTAAATGCCAAACAGCAAACTCCTCTGCACTTGGCAGCTGAGAATGGACATCATCAGTAAGTACTTTGCTAATAATTAAGGTTTACTTGTACGATTAATTAAGCTGTATATATTTATATTCTTGGCTCTTAGGATTGTGAAGCAGTTGCTAAATCTGGATCCTGAAATTGTACATGCCCAAGATTGTAATGGATTTACTGCACTGCATTGTGCATGCCAAAACAACCTGTTGATGACTGTGAAGGCTTTTGAAGAGCAAATGGATTTCGAAGAAGTGCTTGAGGCTCAAACTCTCAAAAATAACACCCCGCTCCACATTGCATGTATGAACTGGGATACGTCTCTAAATGTTGTGAATTTTCTGATCAAGAAGAATGCGAATGTTCATGCTGCGAACAAGAATGGAGAGACTCCTATTCACATCAGTGCTAGAAGAGGTAATGAGCAGCTCACAAACATACTGCTGGAGAAGGGTGCAGATGTTGATGTTCAGGATGGTGAGGGGCGTACTCCAGTCATCCTTGCTGCCATAAGTGATCATAAACCAGTGGTTTCACTGCTGCTTCCCAAGTGAGTTACATACTGAGCATGATCTCTACGCATCCCATTGACAATACAAGAAATGGGCCCTTCTTAACCTGCTAATGGATAACATAACTTCTCTCTATCAGAACCAGTTTGAGGAAATCTGTAACCAGAGCAGTGCTACAACAGAGGGAAGACGTGCTGTCTAGACTTCTTGGCACAAGCAGTGAAAGTCATATATTAATAAAAGAAGTTCTTCCAGCGATTGTGGAGAATAACATTGAGTTTATACAGGTAATGATTCCTACAGTGACAGAATGATGCTTTAGGACAGCAAAGTGACAGACACTAGTTCATTCTGACTCATAGTTTACACAGTCATATTTTAGTCCCAAACATGGAAGTACATACTTATATATCGGAAGTTTCTAACCAATCGCTTAATCCTAGATTCTGGCTGATAAGACCGGAACCAAGTACCTTGCCAAACCTATTGATGATGACGGTAACACTCCACTCCATTTTGCTGCTATCTATGGGCACCATGAGATTGTTAAGACTCTGCTTGGAGCAAGGCCAAAACAGGTGAAATCCAGTCAGCAGGGCTTTCTTATTAATTTTGTGCATTGGCAGACGTATGTATGAAATATTGATTTGTTTCGCTGTGACTTATGTATGAAATATTGATTTGTTTCGCTGTGATTCCGGTACTCTGCACTGCTTAGACATCTATGTTGTGAGGTAAGAAATAGGACAGCAGTTAGTGCAGTCAGTACCGAACCCGAAAGGTGCAGCCCCAAGAGTGAGGAGCTGTATAAGCCAAACATCACACTGCAAATCATATAATGTATATCCTTAGGTTGGGGCACATTCATAGCAACGTCACATTCTAGCACTTCAATTCACTAACCTCATTCCCAGGCCACATGGGAACAAGCTTCGCAAGAGTGATTACATGTCCCCAGGCCAGTGCTATAATATTGAACTAGAGGTGTTCATAGAACACATACCCTGCGCGGAACGTCCAGTGCAGCTACAATCGACGCGACATCTCTGCCGATGCGCATCGAACAGGCCGGTGCTATCGCATATACTGTGTGTGTATGGTCATATCCAAGGTGTGGGATTGACCGCTTACCGTAATGTGAAGCTGAAGAGGTGGGGCCAAGTGTTACAAAATAGCTGGAAAAAACAGCCTGAACAATAGTCACGACGTCTGTGAAGTACGAAAATACTGTTTCCTAGCGGTCATCTCGAAGCATGAAGTTTCCAAATGCACTACGTGTCCTGTTCTTGATGGGACTCTGAGGTCACAAAGAGGTGGAGCCAATCATCAGGCCCAATGGTTATGAAAAGTAGGAAATAGCCGAAATACAGCAAAACGAAGCGCCTTGACTTCAGTCAGGTACACATAGAGCAGTTTTTGGCTACTTGCTATTGTTTGACTCCCTTCAATGGTTTTTGAGGGTCTATGTGGCGAGATTTCAAAAAAAATTGCAGACAGACAGACATCTGACTGACAGATAAACTCGATTGCTTAACCCCGCTTTGCGCATGCGCACGTGGGGTAAAAATTGAGTCTGCCCTAGCACGTACTGCATTTGCGAAACTTAGGTACAGCTTGACAACTGGATATATTACTTTGTAGAGGTCCTGGTATGGTGGTGAGGAGGATGTCCAAGTGGATGCTGAGACTAAAAATCACAGAACTCCTTTGCACCAGGCTGCTGAAAGAGGACATTTGCAGTGAGCAGTAGAAGATACACCGATTTTCCAATGCTAGTAGATACGTAGCAAGGATTGGGCTAAAGTTTTAATGTATTCCTAGGTAATGTTGTAATTGTACTTACGTAAATTTGTGTGGATACTGCCATTCTACCTAGCCTGCATAAGCACCTGGGGATGTTTTAGACTCATGGTGGTTTGACTCCTTGCCTGGAGGTCACTGTCAGGTGGTACTGTAATGCTACAATACTGTTTTGCATGTCAGCTAGTTCAAGAACTGCTGTCTTATTTTTGGCTGCGTATTTTGGGGTCTTGACTATTGCCACTCTCTCGTTCCTTGTGCAAGTTGCCGCCATGTGTGCTAACTATGTGACTTTCCAACGAGAAAGACACTGCAATCTACAGAAGCATGGACCATGCATGTGGCGCAAAAAGCAGGAAAAAATTGCTTCCACAATTTAATCAATGAATGGCCCGTATGCATTAATACCGATTAAATTTATTGATTGATTTTTGCCACCGAGTCTTTTATGGCATCGATCGATTTTGGCCATTGCGTCTTCTTTTTCATCAATAGATATTGCTCAACGAATTTTCATCGATCGATTTTGGCCATTGAATTTTCATTGATCGATTTTGCCAGGAGCTTATGAGCGCCGCGAAGCGGCGCGAAGGAGCGCCAAACTACCGTACTTGTTAGGGTTCCATCTTTCTTGAATTAGCAGTAGCACAAAAAAGCCTTATACGGAAGGGCTACAACTCGCATCTACTTTGTTAAGAAGCCTGTGAGGGCTCGCAGACGTGTGAAAAACTAACTGCCACGCTAGAGCACACACCACCTGCCCACCTACTTAAGAGACATCACCAGCAGCCGTACACGTACACAGACCGCAAACGCATCCGTATAAGGAGTGTGAGTGCTGCTACTCCAAGCATGATGGTTACGCGAGTTGGACGCTCCTTCCCGTTATGGGCTCCTGATTTTGCCATTGAGTCTTCTTTTTCATCGATGGAGTTTTGCTCATCGACGACTTTTATCGACCGACTTAGCTCATTGACCGATTTGCTCATCTACCGATTTTGTCACAGATTTGGGATCGGACTACTATACTCCGGATACACACGTGAACGTGGAGAACCTGTATCTCCGGCCGGATCCACACCTGGTGCTGGAAACGGGGCATTATGGCACAGTGGGAATCTCTGTTTAGTGAACTGGTCTCCTTTGTCAACTTTACAGCAGGTAAGGAGGGAGAAGCGTCAACTGCTCTTGCCATTACAGAAAGGATTGAAGCAGAGGGTGGAATTGACTTTTGTTGTTAGTGAATTACACGATTTGTTGAGTGCATTACACTCGGAAAGGCGGACCTTGTGACTAGGCTCCCACCAGGTGCAGCCGAACGAGCAGCCAAAGAGAACAAGTACTGGATAGTGACTCTACAATTTGTAATACAAGTGTATACAACTCTCAAAAATGAATGGTTTGTGTGTTGTGGAATCATAATGAGTGCATGTATGACGGTCCAAATGATTTTCATTTCTTTTCTGCTCTCTGCCACTGCTGTCTTGATTTCACATGGCTGTCTAAGTACTGCAGGTTTGTGGTGACAGAATAATGAATTAATTTCTAGATAAATTGATGGTCAGTCGGCAATCCATATTCAGATCTCATGGTAAGAAGTGTTCGTCTACTAACACTGAAAAGGATTTGGGTCCACAAAAATCTCAGGTCATGTAGGAATGTAATCTGCTGTTTACTGACTGACAACTTAATTTGATTATACAGTGCAGAGTTGCAGTTTTAGCTGTGCCACTCTCAAGGTCTTCCCACCTCTTTCATTTCCTGTAATGCACTCAACAAATCGTGTAACTCACAACATCACCAAAGTCAATCCCACCCTCTGCTTCAATCCTTTCTCTTATGGCAAGAAGTTCATGGATGTAGATCTCCAGTCGTACAAGTGGCCTCAGCAAGAGCAGTTGACGCTTCTCCCTCCTTATCTGCTGTAAAGGAGACCAGTTCACTAATTAACAGAGATTCCCACTGTGCCATAATGTCCCATTTCCAGCACCAGTTGGCATGACGTATGGATCCAGCCGGAGTAGTCCGTTCCCAAATCTGTAATAAAATCGGTCAATGAGCAAAATTGGTCGATTAAAGTCGTTGATGAGCGATCAATGTAAAAGAAGACTCAATGGCCAAAATCGATTGATGAAAATTCAATGGCCAAAATCGATCGATGAAGAAGAAGACTCGATGGCAAAAGTCGATCAATAAATTTGATTGGTATCGATGCATACGCACCACTCATTGATTAAATTGTGGAAGCGATTTTTTCCCCCTGCTTTCTGTGCCATGCATGCACCTTTGCTCATCGACATCATTAGATTCATTAATGATGCATGGACAGCTCCCTAATGTTCTTGCTTGGTGCATTCATTTGTTAAAGCCACTGCAATGTTCATTTGTGATGCTACAAGAGCTAGTGCTCGCTAAATCTGCAAAAGTGAAGTTTACACAAAGCTTTCTAGCATTACGGTATAACTTGAAAAATGAGTGTACATGTGGCGCATAGTGTACAGAAACACACTAAAGCCTCACTGACTGGACTTTAAAGATCTCTTTGGAGACTGTCGATCCTATGTAGTGTGTGTTTTTATGAGAGTTGGCCAATGATAGTTGGCTCAGGTAAGCTGTACTGTGACTGTATATGTACATAGTTGGAGCTTTGTCAGTACATGTACAGCACGAAGTAACATGCATTATTACAAACTCCAAACACTTGGCAATGCTATGTATTTATTGTAGTAAAGGCATTGCAACAAATCTGTGGATCAATGCTACAAACCATTTTCATTGCTCTCTATCCTTAGGGTGGTGGTGCAACTCATCTCTTATCACAGACGCAATAGAATACAGTTCAAATGTGAACCACCAACACCAATGCACCTTTCATGTCAGAATGGTCACGAGCAGGTTGTCAAGGCAATTGCTACCAGGGTGCCTCAGTGGATTGATTCCAGTGATGCCAATAATGATACATGGACACCATTGCATGTGGCATCCGAGAAGGGCTATGTACACGTTGTTCAGACGCTTGTGAATTATGAAGCTACATTTAAAGTTATGAAACATGGAATCACTCCAATTCATATTGCTGTTAAGAAAGGGTACATTGATGTAGTCAAAGTTCTCCTCTGTGCATACCCTGATGAGGTAAATACTCCAGATGAAAATGGGAAAACACCACTGCATCTTGCTGCAAAACACTGTGGAGATCATCCAGAAATTGTTACTGAACTTCTTAAAAGGTAAGCATTTCTTCTCCTCCCTCGCCACTCATGCTTCTATGTGCTGAACCTTGCTTGCATGAGTTGTTAATCTGATGTTATACATGTCAATTCTTTAGTGGAGCTGACGTAGGTGCATTTGACAACACGAATTATACACCATTGATGGTAGCTGCAGCTTGGGAAAATGATACGTTGCTGAGGGAAATGATGGAAGGAAATATTGCTGCTGTACAGAAAACATTATTCCATGCTGCATATTTGTGTGATAAACCCAGTCTAAATTTTCTGAGGGTAAGTGAGCAACTGTGAAAACATTTATACATATTGCCCTAAGTGTGTTTTGGTCTTCATTCTTTGGCTCCACTCCTATGCTCTTGTTCTGGCATTCATTAGCTCATTGCAAAAAGCACCTCTGGAAGACATCTGTACTCGGATTGCAAGGATCGAGAAGGCAATACTATATTGCATATAGCTGCAAGTACTGGTAAAGCTGAACTTATTGAACTGATGTTAGAACAGAAGTTTGACATCAAGTGGGATCCGCTAAATGCCAAGCAACAAACTCCTCTGCACTTGGCGACTGAGAATGGATACCATCAGTAAGTGCCCTAATTATGTCCTGTGAAGTTTACTTGTACAATCATAAGCTGCATGTATTTCTGACTTTTAGGATTATGAGGCAGTTGCTAAATTGGGATCCCAAAGTTGTACATGCCCGAGATCCTCATGGATTTACTGCGCTGCATTGTGCATGCCAAGACAACCTGTTGATGACTGTGAAGGCTTTTGAAGAGCAACTGCATTTAGAAGAAGTGCTTGAGGCCCGAACTCAGGAAAATAACACCCCTCTCCACATTGCATGCATGAATGGGGATGAGTCTCTAGATGTTGTGAATTTTCTGATCGAGATGAATGCCAACATTCATGCCGCAAACAAGAATGGAGAGACTGCTATACACATCAGTGCCAGTAGAGGTTATGTACAGCTCACAAACATACTGTTGGAGAAGGGTGCAGATGTTGATGTTCAGGATGGTGAGGGGCGTACTCCAGTCATCCTTGCTGCCATGAGTGACCATAAACAAGTGATTTCACTGCTGCTTCCCAAGTGAGTTACATACTGATCATGATCTCTACGCATCCCATTGACAATACAAGAAATTGACCCTTCTTATCCTGCTAATGGATAACATAACTTCTCTCTATCAGAACAAGTTTGAAGAGATCTGTAACCAGAGTTGTGGCGGTAAAACAGAGTGAAGACGTGCTGTCTAGACTTCTCGGTGCAAGCACTGAAAGTCATATATTAATGCAAGAAGTTTTTCCAGCTGTCATGGAAAATAATGTTGAGTTTCTTCAGGTACTGATTCCCTAGTAACGTTCCACACACTCGCTATCACAGTTTTCTCTATCATGCTCACTCTGCACAGTTTTCTCTGTCAAATCTGTGAGGTTTCTCACCGATCCTTTGTCCTAGATCCTGGCTGATGTGACTGGGACCAAGTACCTTGCCAGACCTATTGATGGTGACGGTAACACTCCACTCCATTTTGCTGCTATCTATGGACACCATGAAATTGTTGAGGCTCTTCTTGGAGCAAGGCCTAAACCAAAACAGGTGACTGTAGTGAATCCTCTCAGTTCATGTGGTATTCAAAACAGACGACACATTTCTACTGCAGGACTTTCATATTTCTGCACTGGCAGACTTGTGCATTAAGTATTGAACCTCTGATTGTGTTATTCTATACCAGCTAAACATTGCATAATCACCTTTATCTGTGATATTTTTGCTACAATTTATGTATATAGTGGGTCTGGCAAAGAGACTATGAAGTCAAAGTCGATGCTGAGAATAAATATCATAGAGCTCCTTTGCACCTGGCTGCTGAATATGGACATCTGCGGTAAGCAGCACAGTGTATATAGTGATACTCTGTTTTACTTCAATGCTAGCTGACATACTTCTGTGTTTGGTACATGCAGAGTGATATGATTATCATTTCTATGGTTGCTATCGTTCCTAGGGTTGTATCCAGTCTACTTAAATGTCAGAGTAAATTTAAGACTGGTGGTTTGACTCCAATGCATCTGGCTTGTCGGAATGGTCACTATGAGGTGGTAAAAGAAATTGCCAACTTTGTACCAGCTGCAGTGTGGATTGATGCAGCAAACAGTCACGAGGACAATAATACTCCGTTACACGTTGCTTGTAAATGTTCTCACAAGAATATCATGAGCGTATTGCTGGAACACGGGGCCAAAGTATCTCTCACAAAGGAAGGATTGTCTCCTGTGCATCTTGCTGTGAGGGATGGGTTTACTGATGGGCTGGAAATCCTACTTAAGGAAAGACCTGACAGTGTGAACTGCAGAGATAAGCAAAATCGCACTCCACTTCACTATGCAGGAGAACTCTGCCACAACTCAGAGATTGTAGCACTTCTAATTGAAAGGTGAATTTGACTGTGTACTCATTGCGTTTCTCGAATACACATCATGCATGCTGTATCTTGTCATTCACTCTAGAGGAGGAGATCTGGAAGCTGTACACAGAAAGAGCTTCACACCTGTTCTGACAGCAGCACATTTTGAGAATTATGATGCATTCAATACAATGGTGGTTAAAGGTGGTGATGCTATAAAACTCACACTGTTCCTGGCTGCTAACCATCCCAACCAATCTAGTACCAGAGCATTGCAGGTAACATTCAGGAATGCACACATAATCCGATAACCTTCTGCATGCTCTTTCATTGATTGTTCCCACTCTTGTATGTTCAACCACCGCATACATACAAAAGCTCATCAGTAAGGTCTGTGCATTCTCGATTTGTTATCGCTCTCTGGATGAAGATGGCAATACCCCACTACATATTGCTGCCAGCTGTGGTAATCTACCAGCTGTGGAGGCATTTTTGGAATGGCATTGCACGAATCAGCAGGATGAAAGACTTGACTTGGTCCAAAACGCTGAGGGTAAAACACCTGCTCATGTTGCAGCTGAATACAACTATTCCAAGTAAGTCCTGTAATCAAGAATTGGCATTGTAACAAGACTTAGTGACAATATGAAGTGCCTTTCATTTCTTTAGCATTTTAAAGGCTTTGCTTGGTCATGACAAGGATGTTTCATTGGTCAAAGATAAACATGGAAAAACAATTCTACACCTTGCATGTCAAAATGGACATTTGAAGGTTGTGATTGCTATTGATTCTCTACTTGACTCGGACAAACTTTCAAGTGTCTATGAACTCTGTGACAATGAAGGAAATACCCTACTTCACCTTGCATGTCAACATCAAAGGAAGAATGTTGTCCAACATCTGATTCATGAGAGGGGAGCAAACATTAATGCCAGAAAGAATTCCGAGAATAGGGAAGCTCCCATTCATATTGCTGCACAATTTCGATCCAAGGACATTATTGATATTCTGTTGAACAAGGGTGCAGATATTGAAACCGAAGATGCTAACGGCTGTACTCCACTTCACCATGCTGCTAGATGCAACCAGAAGGTTATGGTCGAGCACTTAAAGAGGTAACCATTTCCTGGATATCATTACTCAGTTGGTGTGATTCACATGCTCGTACCCCCATACTTTAGATGTGGAGCAAATCTCAATGCTGAGAATGTGACACACATTACTCCACTGATTATGGCAGCACAATATGAGTGCACCAATACCCTCCAATGCTTAATGGGCCTGCTAGAACAACCAGCCCGATCAGATTCTGCTTTCAAAGTGCTGGAATTAGAAGTAGATCATGGCCAAATTCTGAAGGTAAGTAAGTTGTAACCAATAGTAAGTCACTGTGTGTAGACTGGGCTGTTTAGTACTGTTTGTTTACATGATCACAAAAAGGTGATATGGAAATTCTAAATCAGCAGCATAAACCAGACCGAACCACTCCAAATGATGTATATATATGTTCCGATTCCAATAATGGATGACTGTAGACCATAGTATTATATCATCCAAAATTGGATGATCATTGCAGACCATGCTATAGAATCATCCAGCTTGTTGTTCTTTATAGAGAAGCAATATGCATCCAATTTTGGATGTTTCACGCCATCCTTTATTGGATGATATATTGAACTGTAAGCAAACATCCAATTTTGGATACATAAGCATACCACAATATACTAAACCTTACTGCAATAGTCAATAGCTCTTCTAGTGTCTTCTAGGTCTCCTCAGGGCTAGTGCCACACTAAGTGGATCATGCCCTCATGCTTACCACATGTGCGGAGCAAGCGAGTGTATTCAGCTGACATGCATTCACAAACGAGTTGTGAGGACAAAGATGCCGGTCGAAAGTACTCCTCCAGTCATCTGACGTTGACACCTGGGATCTTTACCTGTCGACATGGCATCTGCTGTGGTTTTGAAGTTATGCAGTCCCATGAATCACCAAGACATTCCTTTGACAGCTTTAAACTGCAAGCCCAGGCAGTTCAGAGACACAAAGTTTCTAGTAGACAGGTTTCACTGGTGAAGACACATAGGATGCTCTCGCTGGATCACTACACCTCCTTAGACATTGTCAGTATCAACTTCAATCAACTTCATCTGGGGTATGAGACTACTTCTAATTGACTGCTGTGAAACATGTTCACCACAACATACATTATTATTCCTTCACATATCTCATGTAACGCAGAAAGATTTCGGAATTTCACTATTGATCCGTGGAAGCTTCCTAGCGGTTGTGATGTGAGGTAGCTAAGTATGACTCCGGTTCTAGTCATCCAAATATCGACCTGCTCCCATGATGGTAGCTTGTAGTTACCTACAGTGGATAGCCTTTGAGTTTTGGAGATAGTAGTGTTTTGTCTTCTCGTTGTCGTGTGCTAAGACCCTGAAAACCATGATGTCACCACTTTGAATGTTTAGTGGTTATTTCTCAAGGTATAAGAGTTCTTCAATCAAGTACTGTACTTTAATACTGTACATTTTTTCACCCAACCTGTGCCCTGAGTAATGAACACGTCTTGTTTTATCTAGTTTATGCTGAAAGATAAAGTGTGTGGACAAATACTTCGTCAGGCTAGAGATGACAAACAGAACACCCTACTTCATGCGGCTGCTGTCCGTGGAAATGTTAAAGCTGTTGAGACTCTAATTATGGATCAACGCATTCCTGCAGAAGCCAAGAATGTTGATTCTAAAACAGCTATACATTTAGCTGCTCTAAAGGGACATGCTAGGTAAGTGGAAGCGGTGCCCAATGTATTTTGGTTGGTGTGTGTTATTCATATTCATTACGATTATTTAGTGTTGTAAAAGAGATGATTGCTCATGAGCCTTCTCTGGCAAAAGAGAGAGATGAGAAAGGAATGACTCCACTACATTGTGCTTGTCAACAAGGGGATCTTGAAGTTGTGAAAGTTCATGGATCACTGCTACATGACAAGGATGTCTTACTAGCTAAAGACATTGACTGTAACACTCCCCTGCATCTCAGTTGTAGAAGTCGCAGTATCCAAATCACAAACTATCTCATTTCTGAAGGAGCAAATTTGAATGCTAGAAACCAAATGAAACGGACACCTCTGCACATTGCCACACAATGTGGATATATCAAGGTTGCTGAAATCTTGGTAGAGAAGGGAGCTGAAGTTAACTGCCAAGATGAGAGACGGTGCACTCCTCTTCACTATGCTGCAGAGGGAAACTCCACAGATTTAGTTCATTTATTGTGCAAAGGGTGAGTTGCCCTGCTTTGTAGACACAAGTTGTAATTGAAGCCATCTCAACTCTGAATTATTCATTCCTCAGAGGTGCAATACTTTCTGCAGAAAATTCTGATTCCCTTACACCTGTTCTAACAGCAGTGGATCATAAGCAAACTGAAGCTTTCCATTGCCTCATGGAGTACACAGATATGACAAGTGTTACTGAAAATCCTGCTTTCAAAGTCTTAGCTTTGCCAAATTACGAAATTCTGGAGGTAAGGCTGAGTTTTGATGGTGCACTTTGTAGCTAATTACTAAAAGCTCACATTGTATTTGTACCTTTTCTAAACACACACATACCAACGTAATGCAGATCCTTGTCAGGGACAGTGAATGGGGTTTGAAGATCCTGCAAGCTACTGACGTGTCCCATAATACACTGCTGCATGATGCAAGTAAGCGTGGAGATCTCCAGTCTGTGAAAGTTCTGCTCCGACAAAATTGTGCAGCCCAAGCTGAGAATCAGGATGGGAAACTTCCGATTCATTTGGCTGCGGAGCATGGACATTACACGTGAGTTGCCATTGTATGGACATCAAAGTGTCTGCCATGCCATGCAAGTATTCGCTTGTTTCAATTCCAGGATTGTAGAGGAATTCATTCGCTTTTACCCAAAACTCATGATGGCCTGTGATAACAAGAAGTGGACATCGCTACACATTGCAAGCCAGTGTGGCCACCTGCAAGTGGCTTGTGTTATTTTCAATAGCTCAAAAGAATTTGAGGTACTCAAGGCTGTAGATGAGAATGGTAACACTCCCCTACATCTTGCATGTGAGTCTGGGAAGAAAGAGATTGTCGAGTTTCTGATTGCCAGTGGTGCAAATATTACTGCTGTGAACAGTAGAGGAGAGATTCCTCTACACATTGCATCTCAGCAAACGTCAGTTGAGATTGTTCAGCTACTTTTAGATAGCGGAGACCACAAAATGATTGAACAGAGGGACAACCATGGATACACATCACTTCATCATGCTGCAAAGAATAACCACACCAATCAGATTGAGTTTCTTCATCAGCGGTGAGTCCAATGCTTATTGGAGTGGATGTGTCTTGTATGTGCTGTGTTAATCATCGTACAAAATACAGCTATTTAAAATTTCTGGGATCTTGGTACTACCATTAACGTTGACTGCATTGTGCACTCTACGTATATTTGGTTTGTTACTGTAATGATCTATACACCATCTTGCCTCCAAAATATCTACCTTACACATTTGTTGGATGTATGCCATGCACCAACTGCTGTTGAGTAAGAGACTGTACCTGTTATGTAGCCTCGTTCCGCGGTCATTCCCACCACCGCTTGGAATATGCAAACAGTGGGTGGATATTTTATCACGTGAGTGGCATCAATGTCCATTGGGGGGGGGGGGGGGGGGGGGGGGGGGATTGACAACAAGAATGCATTTTGCACACACCCATGCATGTGGTGAACAAAGAGCAGTATTTGTGCTGCCTTGCTAGTGCTCCGCAAACTGTCCAGTCTCCGGTCCTTGGATGGAACTTCAAGATCCTTTGGAGGTACATCAGGCCGACCGCCGAGGCCCAACTACAGCATCATCAGCACCAAATGGTAGCTATGCTCAGCGACCATGTTTATGCTGCTTCTGAGTGCGAATAGCTGGCAGCTTGTAGACTGGAGACATTGTTCAGCATTTGTATTATAGAGATATAGGCAGCATAGAATGCTGTCCTTGTTCTGGACATGGGGCGTAGGTGACATGCATTGTTGAAGTCGTGCTGCTCCCCCCTCAGTCCACCTAGTAATGTCACTCACTTATTATCCCAGGCTTTGTTTATGCCTACTGCAAGCGATCAAATACTGGCAGTGGGAATGTGCATGGCAACGAGGCTATTATGTACCACTCTACACTGTCTTATCTCTCCCTGCAGTGGTGCAGATGTCTATGCAGAGGATGAAATGTTGTGTACTCCAGTTCTGATTGCTGCAGCATTCAGTAGAGTCGATGCCTTTTGCCGCCTTTTGAGCTTTATGGACCTTAACAATTCTGAAAAGAACCCAATTTTCAAAGCATTACATGTCAAAATGTATCGAGCAGATATTTTGAACGTAAGTCTCCCAACTCATACATACATTTTTGCATGTTCATTGTACATGTATGATTATATTTTGTATGCAATTATGAATCTATTTCAACAGTTTCTAATCACGGACACTGAGTATGGGAAAAGTCTATGCAAATCCACTGACTCACACAAGAACGGTGTGTTTCATGTCACTGCAAGGGAGAATGATCTAGAAGCCATGGCAGTCCTGATGAAACACAGAGTGAAAAGTTATGTCAAAAATATGGATGGGAAAACCCCAATGCACTTGGCTGCAGAAGAGGGCCATCCTGAGTGAGTAACTGCGTGACTTACCAATGAAATATCTTGCCTGATTATTATGCCATGAATCTCTCTTCCAGTTCAGTGCAGAAATTGATGACCTACAACTCCAGCCTAGCAACAGCCAAAGATAACCTTGCAATGACTCCACTTCACCTTGCATGCCTAAATGGACACATAGAAGTAGTTCAAGTTCTGAGGTCTAAAGGATTACATGAGAAGCAAAATGCTGAAGGCAACACACCTTTACATCTTGCCTGTACTGGAGGAAATAATGATATAGTGGAGCTGCTGATTCATGACAAAGCGCACAAGACAGCAACAAACAAACAGAATGAAACACCTCTGCACATTGCTGTTCACTGTGGACACATGCCCGTTGCCGGGTTCCTACTATACCTGAAGGTTCCCACTGAATGTCAGACTCTAGAGGGTCATACTCCACTCCACTACGCAGCCAGAAAGAATAATACTGATATTATTATGCTACTAGTTGAAAAGTAAGTTCTGACTGTTTTGAATAGTTAAGATGCATGGTTGCAAAGAGGTTTCATAGCATGCACTCCAGTAACTTGTGCATGCTATGTACATGCACACCACACACATACAAAGTATTCACACCCACACACATATGCACACACACCGCACTCACACACACGCACACACACACATACACACACACACACACACAAACACCAATGCGCGCGCACACACACACACACACACACACACACACATGCACACACATACACACACACACACACACACACACACATATGCACACACACACAACACACACACACACACACACACACACACACATGCACACACACACACACACCCACACACAGTGGTGCAGACCTCTATGCCAAGGACAACAACCTCTGCACACCTGCTCATATTGCAGCTATGGACGAGTGTGTAAAAGCTTACCATTGTTTGATGAAGCAGATTCCAGAGAATGTGCATGCTTCTGTTATTTTCCTGGCTTTGGAAGTGAAGTGCAAGAGACCAATTCTATTAAAGGTATGCATAATAATATTATAGAAGCTGTAATACCACATTCAATTGCTAAGTTCAATTGTCATTGCTTTCAGTCTCTGCTTGATGATTTCAAACATGGTGAAACACTTTGCCATGCTACAAAAGACACTGGACTCACCCCATTACACTTTGCTGCTGGATCAGGAGATCTAGAATCTGTGAGTATTCTACTGGACCATGGGGCACGTGCTGACGCTCAAAATGATGATCTCGAAACACCTATGCACCTGGCAGCGGGAAGAGGACTGCAAAGGTAAGAATAATGGCTGATAGTTTCTTGCTTCCAATGCATGCTATACTTTATGAATTCAATTTGCACTTCAGTGTAGTGCAGCAGCTGATTGCCCATAATCCTAAACTGATGCTGGGTAAAGACAGTGGAGAAAGAACACCTCTACATGCTGCTTGCCTGAGCGGACAAACAAACGTTGTGATGATTTTTGTCCAGAATTTGAATTCACTGCTTGAAGCTACTGATGTCAATGTACGTGAGGTTACTGATAAAGGCGGTAACACCCCACTACACCTTGCCTGTGTGGGAGGAAACGTAGATGTGGTGCAACTGATGGTTGATAGTGGTGCAAGTATCGTTGCAGCTAACAGTCGAGGAGAAGTTCCTATACACACTGCATCTCAGCACAAATCTGTTGAAATTGTTAAGAAGCTTCTGGATAAAGGTGATCACACGATGATTGAAATGATGGATGACCGCAGATTCACAGCGCTTCACCATGCTGCAGAGAATAACCAGACCAAGATAATTGTCTTCTTGCATCAGTGGTGAGCTCAGTATGTACATGCATATGCCTCTAACCAGGTTCTTTGCTATTTATCTGTGCTAAAAGCATCATTCTGTTGTAATCCGTCACCACTTGTCACCACTTTCTACAGTGATGCAAATGTCTATGCAGAGGATTGTAACCGGTGCACTCCAGTTCTGATTGCTGCAGCAGGCAAGAATAAGAAAGCCTTCCAATGCCTAATGAAGTTTATGGACCTCCAAGACGAGAAAAAGAATCCAGTTTTCAAAGCACTGAATGTGACACTGAATCGGATTGAAATTTTGCACGTAAGTTAAAATGATTGTGCTTTAAGCCCTGTATTTCATTCATGATGCACCTGATTCCAATAGTTTCTCATCACTGACACTGTGTGGGGAGCTACACTCATCAAATTCACCGATAACGAGGGGAATCGTGTGCTGCATATCACTGCACGAGAGAATGACCTACCAGCCATGGCAGTCCTGTTGGCACATAAAGTTGATAGTTGTATCAAAAATGCAGAAGGAAAGACCCCAATGCACCTAGCTGCAGAAACTGGCCATCATGAGTGAGCAGAACTTTGTTACTATAATATGATGATGCATACACAAAGCTTATACAACCTTGTACCCATTTTCATGCAGAGTTGTCCTGGAACTGATGATGTATGACTCCAAACTGGTTACATCTGAAGATAACGGTGGAATGACTCCACTTCATCTAGCATGTCTTCGTGGACGTGTTGAAACAGTTCAAGTTCACAAAAACCATTCGTGGTTGAAGTCTGAATCATTGCGTGAGCATCGTGATGCTGAAGGCAACACACCCTTTCATCTTGGGTGTGCTGGAGGCAGTGTTGGTGTGGTGGAACTGCTGATAGTCAGTGAAGTGAACACATTGGCCACAAACAACCTCCGTGAGACCCCTCTGCATATTGCTGTTCGCTCTGGACATGTACACATTGTTCAGGTCCTACTCAGCATAAAGGTCCCCACCGAGCGTCAAACTCGGGATGGTCATACTCCACTCCACTACGCAGCTAGAGAAAATAATGCTGAAATGATTAGGAAACTAGTTGGAAGGTATGTCTTACTAGCAATGTGAAATGTGTGTGACCTCATAACCTACTTGCAACCTTCTCAATATGCATATTCACACACGCAGTGGTGCAGACCTTAATGCCAAAGACAACAACGATTGCACACCTACTCATGTTGCAGCTATGCACCAGTGTGTAGATGCCTTCCATTGTTTGATGGAGTACATTCCAGACAGTGCGCAAACTTCTGTAATTTTCACGAATTTTGAAGTGAAGAACAACAGAGAAATCATTTTAGAGGTATGATTTTCAGATCAGCTATTCACTGAAGTTAAACTAAGCACATGCTATTGGCGGAGTGCCTTTCTTGGGGACTAAATAGTGTAGCCATAATACTTTCGAACTCGAAACTCATGCTTTCAGAAGCACCAAGTGTGTGACTTGAGGCCGTATTACAAAGTCACACTTGGGTAGCTATAATGAACCTGAGGTTATAGTCTGTGATGTCAACCGCTTGTGCTTACCTACTGTACCAATCATGTGGAAAGGTGTATAAATGTGTATGCGTGAGTTGACATCTTCTAGGTAGTATTGAATTCAGGATACGGTTTTGATTTTTGTTAAACTACTGTAACTTTAATTACTATTTTCAGTTCTTGGTCAGTGATCGCATATATGGGAAAACGCTTTGCAATACTGCCAATGATGCTGAAGACACCCCGCTGCACATTGCTTCTGAACGTGGAAATCAAGAAGCTGTGAACATTCTACTACAACATGGTGCATGCGGTAGTGCTCAGAACAGCAAGCTTGAAACACCTATGCACCAGGCAGCGGGAAAGGGACTAGAACAGTAAGCCTGTATAACATGATCTGTGGGTGCATTGTAGCATAGCTAGTACTGAATGTTGTTTGATAACTTCATTCCAGCATTGTGAAGCGGTTGATTGACCATGATGCCAAGATGATGCTTTGCAAAGACAATAGAAAAAGAACTCCTCTGCACACTGTTTGCCTAAATGGACATGTAGAAGTCGTGAGGATTTATGTAGAGAGTCGTATGCTACTTGAAGCTACTGATACCAATGTACTTGAGGTTACAGATGAAGGTGGCAGCACCCCACTACACCTTGCCTGTGTGGGAGGAAACGTAGATGTGGTGCAACTGATGGTTGATAGTGGTGCAAGTGTAACAGCAGCCAACAGACGAGGAGAAGCCCCTATACACACTGCATCTCAGTACAAATCAGTTGAAATTGTTAAGACGCTTCTGGATAAAGGTGGCCACACGATAGTTGAATTGATGGATGCCCGTGGATTCACAGCGCTTCACCATGCTGCAGAGAATAACCAGACCAAGATAATTGAATTCTTGAATCAGCGGTGAGCTCACATGCATACTGCCTTGATCAGCAACGGTAGATGATCTTAGCATGTACTAAAGAACATCCTGTTGTATCATATTTCAAATAATTATTGTCACCACTTCCTGCAGTGGTGCAAATGTCTATGCAGAGGATCACAGCCTGTGCACTCCGGTTCTGATTGCTGCGGCAGGCAAGAATAATAAAGCCTTCCAATGCCTAATGAAGTCTATGGACCTCCAAGATGACCAAAAGAATCCGGTTTTCAAAGTACTGAATGCGACACAGCATCGAATTGAAATTTTGCAGGTAAGTTAAAATGATTGTGCTTAAGTTCCCAATCTCACTCATAATGCATTGCTTCCAATAGTTTCTCATCACTGACACTGTGTGGGGAGCTACACTCATCAAATCCACTGATAACCAGAAGAATCGTGTGCTGCACATCACTGCACGAGATAATGACCTGTCGGCCATGGCAGTCCTGATGGAACACAAAGTTGATAGTTGTATCAGAAATGCAGATGGAAAGACCCCAATGCACCTAGCTGCAGAAAATGGCCATCATGAGTGAGTAGAACTTTGTGTTCTCATTCTCATAATGTTATGAAAGTTTATACAACCTTGTACCTGTTTTTCATGCAGAGTTGTCCTGGAACTGATGATGTATGACTCCAAACTGGTTACATCTGAAGACAACGGTGGAATGACTCCACTTCATCTAGCTTGTCTTCATGGACACACTAAAATAGTTCAAGTTCACAAAGAGCATTTGTGGCTGAATTCTGAATCATTGCATGAGCATCATGATGCTGAAGGCAACACACCCTTTCATCTTGGGTGTGCTGGAGGCAGTGTTGGTGTGGTGGAGCTGCTGATAGACAGTGAAGTGGACACAATGGCCACTAACAACCTCCGTGAGACCCCTCTGCATATTGCTGTTCGCTCCAGACATGTACACATTGTTCAGGTCCTACTCAACATAAAGGTCCCCACCGAGCGTCAAACTCGGGATGGTCATACTCCACTCCACTACGCAGCTAGAGAGAATAATGCTGAAATGATTAGGGAATTAGTTGGAAGGTACATCTTACTACCGGTAGCAATGTGAAATGTGTGTGACTTCATAACCTACTTGCAACCTTCTCAATAAGCACATTCACACACACACACCAAGTGGGTACACCCTCTAGCAATGTTGGCTTTGGCCTCATAACCTAATTGCAACCTTTTTCAACGTACACACACACACACACACACACACACACACACACACACACACACACACACACACACACACACACACACACACACACACACACAGTGGTGCAGACCTTCATGCCAAAGACAACAACTGTTGCACACCTGCTCATATTGCAGCTATGTACCAGTGTGCAGATGCCTTCCATTGTTTGATGGAGTGCATTCCAGACAATACTTCTGTAATTTTCACGAGTTTTGATGTAAAGACCGACAGAGAAATCGTTTTGAAGGTATGATTTGATATTTTTACCTGAGGCAAGTCCGTGAATGTCAACCAGATGTGCTCACCTATTGTAGCTAGCAGTCATGTTGAATGATGCATGCATGAATTGACTTCCACAGTTCTGCTGAACTTGATGTTTGTTAACTACTGTAACTTTAATTACTATTTCCAGTTCTTGGTCAGTGATACCGAATATGGGGAAAAGCTTTGCAATGCTGCCAATGATGCTGAAGACACCCCACTACACATTGCTTCTGAACGTGGAAATCAAGAAGCTGTGAACATTCTGCTACAACACGGTGCATGCGGTAGTGCTCAGAACAGCAAGCTTGAAACACCAATGCACCTGGCAGCACGAAAGTAAGTCTGTATGACATAAAGTGTGAGTACACCTGTCAGGACTTTTGTTGGATAACCATTCTCATATCATTCTAGGATTGTGAACCGTTTGATTGACCATGATATTAAACTGATGCTGTGTGAAGATAACAGAGAAAGAACTCCACTACACACTGCTTGTCGTCATGGAGAAACAGATGTTGTGATGATTCTTACCCAGAGTTTGAAGCTGTTACAGGAAGTTACTGGTGCAAATTTACTCGAGGACACTGACAGTATGGGTAACACCCCACTACACCTCGCCTGTGTTGGGGGAAGTTGTGATTCTGTTAAGTTACTGATTGACTGCAGTGCAAGTCTTAATCACTACAACTTCAGAGGAGAGGCTCCCATTCATATCACTGCACAGTGTGGATTCGTTCCCATTGCAGAAGTTTTATTGGCTAATGGAGTTGATATTGACTTCCCATCTGAATCAGATGAGTGCACACCTCTCCATCATGCTGCAAAGTGCAATCAAGATGAAATGATCGAATTCTTGTATGGAGAATGGTAAGTTAATGGATCGACCTCATACTCATGATATGCGCACAAGCTGTTAGCAAGGGAAGGCCAAAATAGTCTAATAAGGATACAGTCAACCAAAAGGAGGGATATAACACTAAAGTAGAATTCAAGTGTTGAAGAAAAAGATAATGTTCTTAGCACAGTATTTGTATTTTTTCTATCCATTTACACAGTAGTGCAAACATCCATGCAGAAGACTGCAATCTCTGTACTCCAGTTCTGCTGGCTGCTAGCTGCGGGCATACACGTGCATTTGATTGCCTCATGGGCTACCTGGATCTGGACAAGATAGAAGGGAATCCTATATTCCAAGTGCTGAAAGTCAGGTCTAGGCAGGAAGCTATTCTGAAAGTGAGCTTTGGAACTGGACAAACTGACACTTGTGTGATAGTGGATTAACATGCCCAATATACTTATCTTATTACTCATACAACAGCAAGCCCACTACAGTACCTTAATTCAGTTGTTGAAACGAACAACATTCATGATTGCTTCATTCTGTGATTCATCTTTCATACCATTTTGCATGACTTTTGCAGTTTCTGGTCAACAACCACACCTGGGGACTAAAGCTACGGAATTCCAGAGCAGAGCATGAAAACAATCCTCTGCATGTTGCTGCTAAGCAGGGCAACAACCTTGCAGTGAAGGTCATGCTGGACCTGGGATTTGATGCCAGAGCAAAGAACGTCTTCCAAAAGAGGCCCTTGCACCTTGCAGCTGAGGAAGGGCATCCTGTGTAAGTCTGAAATCCATGTGCATTGCTTGCTTTCAGTTTAAACCGTATCATTATATTTCTGAATTATAGTGTTGTGAAAACATTTATCGGTCGTGATGCCTCACTGGTTACGGATAGAGATGAAAATGGAATGATTCCTCTCCACCTTGCTTCCCTGTGTGGGAAACTGGAAGCTGTGCAGGCTCATAAATCACAGCTCAGTCTGGTTACAGTTCGTGAAGCTCAAGATTGTGATTTAAATACTCCACTGCACCTTGCATGCAAAAGTGGGGACAGAAACGTGGCTGAATATCTGATTGAAGTTGGATGTTCCAAGAATGCCAGAAACTTGAATAAGGACAGTTTGATACATGTGGCTGTGCAGAATGGACATACGAGTGTCAGTGAACTTCTTCTGGATAATGGAATGTCCGCTGAAACTTTAGATGCACAGAAACGTACTCCATTTCATGTTGCTGCCAGGTACAACCAAACCAGCATCATTGAGATGCTTAGAAAGCGGTAAGTATAGTGCTAGATATTCTGGAGCATGCCTCTTGCCGTGAAAGCTTTACTCATGCATGCAACCTTGGCTGAATTATATTGACAGCAAGTACCAACTTGACACTTTCCGCTCTTGCTTTATCTTTGTACAGTCGTGCAGACCTCTTTGCTGAAGACTGTGATTCATTCACTCCAGTTTTGGCAGCAGCAGTTCATGGAAACACTGCAGCGTTTCACTGCCTAATGGAGTCTGTTGACATGAGTGATTCCAAGCAGAATCCCATCTTTAAGGCCATTGAAATCAGTTGTAGCTGGGAGGATATTCTGAATGTAAGTTTTTGTGTTTGAGTACCATAGCCCAAAGTGGGGAGGGGGCGTATTTTCGAATATGCAATTAGTCTTGACTATACGCCCCCTCAAAAAGGTTTTGCTACATACATACACAAACTATATGACACTGATGTTCACAATTACAAAAGTACAAACGATCGCCAGTACTGTTCGTGGTCATCATGCGTGGTCTCCCTACATCGGTGAGAAGAGCTGCCACTTCAATGGGAGGGCCATAACATTCACGACGACTTCGCTGTAGCCATCCTCTTGCAAGAACAGCAATACTGTCCATTTGCAGCTAGATGACTTGTATCGTGGACGTACAACTGTACATCTCACTGGTCAGGTCCCATCTTTCTTTCTGCTCCCAGGTATGGAAACCCAGGTATGTGAAAGATATTCAAATGCTAGAAAGAATACAAAGAAGGGCAACGAAATACATCCTAAATGACTATTCTATGGATTATAAATCTAGGCTAACATCTCTCCGCTTGTTGCCAATCTCCCTCTGGTTCGACCTACACAATCTCCTATTTCTGGTGAAATGTTTACAAGACCCAGATGATAATATCCGCTTCATAACCTTCCGTCGTACATGCACTAGAGCAGGCTCCACTGGTCGAATGTTAACAATCAACTTGGTTCATACCTCCGCTGTGAGGCACTTCTATTTTAATCGTATCGCCATGCTTTGGAACGTTGTTCAATCCTCTATCCGTAACTGAATCCCTGTTTTCCATGCTCTTATCTGTTGTTGTTGTCGTTGTTAGTATTTGTTGTGTTGTATACTGTTCTTTGCTCCTTGCTAGTAACGTACCTTGTCAAATTATGCAATCATAGTAATACTGTAGATCATGCCTCATGTTCATCCTGCTGTCTCTACTCATCACATCACGCTTTTAATATTTCTATACACACCATGCAGCTACACCGTTTGTTGGTAGTATGCTGTCAGCCTTGTTCGCTACCTTCAACATTTTTCTTGTTTCCATCACTAAAATAATTTCCTGTTATATGGCTGTAAAGTTCACAATAATAATAATAATAATAATTCCAGAAGACGCTCACCAGGGGGCGTTAAAACGAGTCAAATTACCCTGTGCAGGAACTTGGGCGAAAAAGAGGGGGAAGGGCGTATTAGTGAGAAACTACGGTATGAGAGCATACTGTATCAACTATCAGTTTTATTTCTCTTGCACATGTGCAGTTCCTGTTTAGTGATGTTGAATGGGGTTCAAAGCTCCAGCAGTGTACTGACGTGGATGAAAACACCCCACTACATGCTGCAGCTAGACATGGAAATATTGTAGCGGTGGAAGTGCTCCTGCAACTCAAATTTGATCCATATGCAAAAAATTGTGATGGAAGTCTTCCAATACACCTGGCTGCAGAAGAGGGCCATTTCAAGTTAGTTGCTCTGCCTGACAAAGAGTAACAGTATCACTAATGATATCTGAATCTTTTTTCTCCGTTACAGAGTTGTACTGGAATTCATTCATCACGATCCCCAACTAACAGTGGCCTCGGATGCTAACGGAAGGATTGCATTGCATACTGCCTGCCTTAGTGGACATGTGGAGGTCGTTAAAACATTTAACTTGAGTATATATGAGGTGCTTCATGCTTCTGATAGTAGTGGCAACACCCCACTGCACCTTGCTTGTGAGGGAAGGAGTGAAGACGTTGTACAATTTCTAATTGATAGTGGTGCAAGTGTCAGTGAAGCTAACAACGAAGGAATGGTTCCTACACACATTGCTGCGCAGAATGGGTCGGTTAGCATTGTTGAAAGGCTTTGGGAAAAGTGTGCTGACACTGTATTACGTCAGGACCAGTACAAACGCACTACCCTACATCATGCAGCTATGGCTAAACACGACCATGGTGAAATGATACAGTTCTTGATCGAAAAGTGGTGAGCTATATGGTGTAATCAAATTCTCCTGATCTGTGGTGGCATTCAAGTAGGCTTGTATGCTACTGTCTACATTTATATGAAACTTCAGTGAAGATATGTTTGTATGAGCCGTTTTTAAGGCGTCATATTTTGGCTTTCTTTTTACTTGCACACAGTGGTGTCACAAGTCTCTATGCTGAAGATCAGGACTCCCACACACCCATTCTAATGGCTGCAGCCCATAGACAGGCTACAGCCTTCCAATGCTTCATGGAATATATAGACCTGGAAAGTCCAGAGAGGAATCCTGTCTTCAAAATCTTGCATGTTGAATGGAAGCAGGCAGAAATTTTAGAAGTACGTATATACATATACATGCCAGCAATCTGGATGTCTGCCTTAATTGGTATTCATAAACTGTTCATGTTCCTTATTTTTGTGTAGTTCATGATCAGTGACAGTGGTTGGGGGGCAAAACTCAGTGCAGCAAAGGATGAGAATGGAAACACCCCACTGCATGTTGCAGCTCGGGATGGCAATCAGAAAGCTGTTAGTGTGCTGTTAAAACTGAAGGTGCAAGTCAATGCACGAAACGAACATGGAAAATCACCTATCCACGTTGCAGCAGAACATGGACAGCATGTGTAAGTCTCAATTGTGCCTGCGCTGGATATTAAGTGAGACTAAGCAATTGAGTTTGTATCAACACAGTCCAATAGAATCCACGTGTGCCATTCACTGTCAAAGTGGTATCGAGGAAGTGTCTAATGTTAAAACAGCATCAGACCATTGTTCAACGTAGAACAATAGATAACTTAGGGAATTACTGTATGTGCAGACTTACTTCATTGTCTCATTTTGGTGTCTCATCGAGGAGTGCATGCATCAGCTTCCAGCTAGATCAGGGAACCTCATGCAGTTGCTGTCTGCTCCTTTTCTGGATGTCTTCCACAATGATCGGGTGGCATTGTAGAAGTGATCAGGGTGAAAATGGATTTTGATTGAAGCTACTCTGCATTTCCAATTTGTGATTATTTCGCCTTAATTCCTGCATCTCTTTTCCAGAACTGTGCAACAGCTGAACAAGTATGATCACAAACTGGTGGAGGAACGAGATCCTGATGGAAGGAATGCTCTACATCTCGCATGCCAGGGAGGGCATTGGGCTGTTGTGTCTGTATTAAGTAGGCATATGTCGGAACAAGTGCGTGAAGCTTGTGATAGTAAAGGGAACAGACCCCTACATCTTGCATGTGAAAGCAATAGTGCAAGTATAGTGAATCTGTTGATTGATATGAAAGCAGATACTACTGCCCAAAATGACACAGATGAGATACCACTGCACATTGCAGCCCGGAAAGGAAATGTGCAGATAGGCAGTTTGCTGGTGGTGGGTGGCGGAATCAAAGATTCCCATGGATTTAATTCTCTACACAATGCTGCATGCCACAACAATACAAAGATGATCACATTTCTGTGTGACAGGTGAGGTCACTGATTTTCTGTAATGTACAGATTAGGTATTAATTTTGTTACAATATTAATTCCTTTCAATATACTATATTATTGCTTCTTTCTTTCTTTCTGTGCTTTAGTGACAAGGAGAATCAAACTCTGCTGTATGATAAAGATAAAAATCAATGCACTCCTTTGCTGATAGCTGCAGCCTCTGGAAAGGAAGATGCCTTTCATTGTTTGATGAAGTATGTTGATTTAGATGATCCAAAGAAGAATCCGATTTTCTTGGCATTTCAAGCTCAATACGAGAAGATGGCTATTTTGCAGGTATAGTATGTAAATTGCATGCCATGTGGTCTGAGTGTTGTATTATTCGCTTTACAATACATTTTGCACTTTCCAGTTCATGATCAATGACTTGGATTGGGGGGAAAAATTATCTCAGGCCACTAATGAAGATGGCAGAACTCTGCTGCATCTTGCTGCTGGAATGGGATATGAACAGTAAGTATGGGTTTTTTAGTTGGGGGTAGATGTGTGACCATTTAGCTTACAAATTTGTTCTACAGGATTACTGATTTGCTGATCTCAAAGTACCGAGGATTGGTTTATGCCAAAGACAGATCAGGAATGATTCCACTTCATCTTGCATGTCACAGTGGAGAAGTGGATATTGTGGAAGTTCATATTTCAAGGCTAGGGGAATCATTCACAGAAGCATGTGAAACCCAAGACAATGATGGAAACGCACCATTGCACTACGCATGTGAGAAAAATAGCTCAAACATTGTTAAACTTCTGATTGAAAATGGTGCAGTGAAAACCACCCGGAACAATGACATGGAGGCATCCATACATATTGCTGCCAAGATGGGGTTCACAAGTACTGCTGAAGTTTTGTTGGATGATGGAATTCTGTTGGATGATGGAATTTTCACCGAAATTGAAGGCAACCATAAATATACTCCACTCCATTATGCTGCAGAGAATAATCACACAGAAATGATCAGGATACTATGCAACAGGTGAGATGCACCAATGTTGTAGTACTAGCATGTACAATAGAATTATCCTAACTGCAGAATAGATTGCTTGCTTACACAAAAGCAAAATGCATTACAAATTGAGTAGAAAGGCATGCAGTTACAGGTTTCAAGTTACAGGTTTCAATGTTGAATGATTTACACAGCAGGAGAGCATACTGCAAAGCTATAATGTGTCAAAAGCAAGAACTGGTGTTATAGGTGTAAACTTCTGAAAGTAATTGCTGTGTCCCTGTTGCATAATTACTGCTGCATAATATTACGAGAAGTGGATGGACCAACCTGTTCTAAGTAAAGCTACTTGCATGGTGATAGAATTTTCACCGTAGGGTGTCCTAGAGGCTCATTGCTACATTAGGCGAAATGATAGAACTTTTGACAAAGAATTCTCACCCACTGACAGGCATGACTTCTATATATGTGGCATGCTCTTTTGTTTGGAGATGACCACATGATTATTAGTAACATATCGAATACACATCAGTTTGGCTGTATGAATTCATTGGAGTACCTAGGCTGTACAAATAAATAGAGGAATTGTATGAAATCTTTAACTAAAAGTGGGGTGTACAAATTAACAAGGTCTACAGAAATTACATTTGACATTGAAAAAGGTCTAGGCTCATAGGTTATCAATATCTGCTTGTTAAGTGCTAGCTATATCTAAATGTCTTGCATGCTTAGACATTAATAAACTTGTGTAGAGTACGCTTTTTACCCATTCAGGGGTGCTAAACTCTACGCTGAAGATGATGACTCATACATTCCTGTTATGGTAGCTGCAAAATTTGAAAGAACGGAAGCTTTTGACTGTCTTATGAAATACATGATGAATATTGAAGGTGCAAACAAGAATCTACTGTTCAAGGTCCTTGCTCTCAAAGCTGATCTTGTTCTGAAGGTAATGCTGTATCCTAGCAGAGTAACAGTAACATCACTGCATGGGTCACACTGTCTAGTCCTAATTCCTTTTGTGCACTTACATACGCATACGCTCACACCACAATACATTACTTTAATGGGCATGCACGAACATCTATAACATAATTATCACTCTCCCCCAGTTTATGCTTGAAAACAAAGACTGGTGCCAAATGTTGTGTGAAACCAGAGATGATACTGGAAACACTCTACTGCACACTGCTGTTATGCAAGGCAATTCCGTGGCTGTACATCTATTAATAGAACACGAAGCAGAGACTGATGCAGTGAACCACGATGACAAACCCCCCTTGCATCTTGCAGCTGAAAAGGGATATCATGGGTGAGTTGCAGCTTACACAATTATTATGTGCAGCCTGATCTAACCCCATTGTACTGTGACATTAGACAATGTCATGCTGTAATGTACAAGTAGTGTAACCTTTAATGAGTGGGATCTGAGCCATCTGTTCCACATGCAATTCCAAATTCATCAGGATGGGTCAATATTTCAACTGAAAGTTTCAAGTAAACAACAAATCCTGGAAACAAGCTAAGGACCTGGGGAATAATTCATGATAAATATCTTCTTGGTCCACATTTATAATGAAGTCATTATGAGAGTACAGTTAGGAACAGCGAAAGGAGAGTGATCCAAGAATGACACATGATTTTACAGAATGCTTGCAATGCTGTGCTAGACGTTGGGAGCTCAGTTCCTTATTTACATGGAAAGCAACTGAGCTCTATAAAGAAGGCACTGAGCACTGAACTATAAGGAAGGCACTGAGCTCTGAACTTTCTATATAAGGAAGGCACTGAGCTCTGAACATTCCATATAAGGAAGGCACTGAGCTCAACATTCCATATAAGGAAGGCAGTGAGCTCTGAACTTTCCATATAAGGAAGGTAGTGAGCTCTGAAAGAAGGCAGTGAACTCCATATAAGGAAGGCAGTGGGCTCGGAGGTGTGATGCAGTGTTGCAAGGATTCATTCTGAAGGGTACTAATTCTGGTGATCAAAAGCCACAAATCAATTGTATGGGACGTCTTGAAGCAAGGATAAACTGAGTCAGCGAAGCAGGATCTTCTAACTTTACACTTTTTGGTGCTGGCCGTTTCCATATGCAAGAAAGGGTGTGGAGGGTGTGTGAAGTAATCTGCTTAGGGGAGGGGGGATTTTGACTGAACCATACTCTGTGATCCACCTGAAAACTTCAACTGTCATGAAATTCTAACACTGGATAAAACTCGCCCTAGGTATGCTATAGTACAGAAAACTAAAATCTCCCAGCGGTTGACTTTAGACCCACAATAGTCTGGATGGAAGATACAATCTGTTTTACTGCTGTACTTGTCATCTTCCAGGATTGCAAGTCATCTGCTTCGCTCCAACCCGTCACTTATAATGAAAGCAGACAATGAGGGGAAGAGTCCTCTTCATCTTGCTTGCCAACATGGACACCTAGCGATTGTTGATTGCATTCTTGAATCACAACTGTATACAAAAGGTGTACTGGAGGTTTGTGACATGAAAAAGAACACTGCAATGCACCTTGCTTGCATGGGAGGAAATTGTGATATTGTGGAACTGCTCATTAAAATGGGTGCGAAAACGAATGCTGCAAATGAGAAAAAGAGGACTCCAATCCACACTGCTGCTAAGCATGGGTTTGTCGATATTGTGAGAACTCTGCAGAAGAGAGAACCCATCAAATGCTGTGACTATTGCAAGCGCACTCCACTCCATCTTGCTGCCAAATACAACCGAGTGGAAGTAATAAGATTTCTTCATGAATGGTAAGTTCAAGCTTTGCTGAAATAGGAATGCATAACAATAATATTATTAGCTCATTTCATCTACAGCATGGAAGTGAACGTTTTACATTGAAGGTTGAGCCTGAGTGACCTGTCTGCAGCATGTTGCAAGTGCATGTTGTTTGAGAGCATTGGCATTTGCAGATATAAAATGGAGGATGGCTGTACAACAGATTATGTACTTGTACAAGCAATGTGAAATGTGGGTTGCCTCGTAACCTTGGAACTTTTTCAACATGCACACACGCACACACACACACAGTGGTGCAGACCTTTATGCCAAAGACAACAACTGTTGCACACCTGCTCATATTGCAGCTATGCACCAGTGTGTAGATGCCTACCATTGTTTGATGGAGTGCATTCCAGACAGGACACATGCTTCTGTAATTTTTACAAGTTTTGAAGCAAAATGCAGCCTAGAAATCATTTTGGAGGTAAGATTGTCTCCCAAAGATAAGATAAGCTAAGCACATGCTATGACATGGGTGTGAGACAGGTAGTTGGAAGTGCCTTTCCTTGGTGACTCATGAAAAGGTCATTGTTCATAGCACAAAGTTTGAAGTCGAGTTAAACCTCAGGCAAACACTGGAATGTGGAGTCCAAGTGTCAGCTGCTAGTCATGTTGACTGGTACAGTAATGTATAGATGATTGGACTTTCTCTAGTTTGTGTTCACTATTGTAACTGTTACTACTGTTTGCAGTTCTTGGTCAGTGATACCAAATATGGGGAAAAGCTTTGCAATGCTGCCAATGATGCTGAACACACCCCTCTGTACATTGCTTCTGAACGTGGAAATCAAGAGGCTGTGAACATTCTGCTACAACATGGTGCAAGTGGCTATTCTCCAGGTTTGCATGCCAATGTACACATGCAACGATCACTAATTTAGTACAAGCAAGATGTATATTGTGTGTATAGGCTAGGTTCATGACATCACAAACAGTAGCTTATTGTGGAAACATGATTGTATATAAAGGGTATAGTTTATGCCACAGTGGTAGTTGTTACAATCTACTTTGCATCTTGTGGCGTGGGCTACAATATTCGGAGAGAATCTACCTTGTACTTTGTGCTCAGACTTCAAGAGGAAAGCACTCTAGAGTGCTCGGCATATACTCACTTTCTAAATGGCATTCTGCATTATACGTAGCAAATTTATATCCACTGTTTGTCATTATCTCGCTTAGCCTTCCGTCATGACCCCACCTACCCGGGAGCTGAGTTCTGTGATGAGGCACACCGTGAGCAGATCACATCAGAAGGTCATACAGTGGCTAGGGAGGATCTTGGAGTGACCATCAAAATTCCCCCTGGAGCAGTGGCTGCAGGAGAAGCAGTAGATCTCACCGTCAGGCCATGCCTCAATGGCCAATTCATCCTGCCTGAAGGCTACAAACCAGCCAGCCCAGTTTATCTCATCACAGCATCTACCGATTTCCTTCAGGATGTGCAAGTCTCCATCGAGCACTTTGCTGACCTTCGGAGCAAAAGTGACTGTGACGACGACAACATAGTGTTCCTCTCTGCTAGCACCACTCCAGTATATGGTACAAATGGCCCCAGGTACCAATTTGTGAGGATTCCATCTGAGAAATACATTTTCAGAGATGGTCAGTCTGTGGGAACAGTAGCACTACGTCACTTTTGCTTCATTACGGTGGCCATTGGACAAGGTAAAATCTGGGCTAGCTACTTATGTAGTTCCAGACAATATAACTTCAGAATAATATTGTCTCACCATTTTTGTATACATGCAGGTGAGAGTGTGTACTCTCTGCTACTGTACTCAAGTCTGTCACCCTCTCTAGAGCAAAACAAGGCTGTGTTTTGCATAACTCCATGTCATCCATTGTATCCAAAGGTTTGTAATTGTGAAACTCCAAGTACTTGTGATGTGTCCGTCTTAATAGTGAGTATACTTCTATTCATATTTATGCAGAATGTATTGGCTGATTTGAAGGAGCTGCTCCCCGACGTACGTCTTTGGCCATCTGAGATAGCTCGTGTGCACCTCTCCAGCAATGTGGTGTCACTGGATATTCCTTCAGACATCAGTGGATGGTGTGTGGACCCAGACAGAACCCCTGAGGTGTAGTGTTACTAGTGTGTAGGTAATAGTCATGACTACAATGTAGATCACATGATTAATAATATTTTCTGGCTAATACCTTTCAGATCTCCCAGGACCAAATTGATCTTGCTCCCTCGAACCCTGACTCGGTGCAGTTGTCTAATACAAATCCTCCAAAGATTCTCCTCACTGTTTCTCACATACCATTGGAAGCGCCACCAGATTATTGCTGCTATATTTGTGTCAAGGGTATTATTGAAGACCGTGGGAAATTTACTTTACACTTTCCATCACATCCATTCTCTGACCCAGTGCCTGTACCCTCTGACCAGTCAAAGGGTAAGTGCATTCATGGTGTATATTTCCATCACACTTGTATGGAGGTGGTATACAGCCTACCATGCTAACTAATCATGATGTTATACTGAAACAATTGTCATGTTGTTAGCTGATTTAACCATTTTCTGTTCCCCTTTGCGCGTAAAGGTGAAAGAATTTTGGGGGAAGGTGATCTACAAAAAATTCTGGACCTCCTAACGACTGTTGTTTCCCGCTGGAGATCTGTTGGAATGCACCTGAAGTTTCATTGCAGTGAGCTGGATGTCATTGAGAGGATGCCACTGCTTATTCCTGAAGGCTGTCTTGGCTATTTCGAACGGATGCTTTGTCAATGGCTGAAATGGGCTCCACCCAACCACCCTCATCCCACTGTCCTTAATCTAGCCTCTGCCTTGAGGAACGCTGGGGAGGAAGCCACTGCCTTTCATCTGGAAAGAGCTTTTGGCATAAATGGTTTGTTACAAAGAGTCTGCTGTTTGTAATGACTTTCAGCAAGTGGTGTGTATTATCCACACTGAAGTGTGCATTAAGCGATTTGATGTTCAGTCATGTGATCGATTCTGAGGTGTCTGATTTGTTGAGGGTCACGTGAGTAGCACTAAGAACATTTAATGTGCCTATGATGACAAGTACTTACTCCCAGCATTTACTGATTAAAATTGGTGCATGTACAGAAGGACATTCTGTTCTAATGTTACAAGGCTATTAATTTCTCACAAACTACAGCCAAAGCTGACACACTTCAAAAAAGGATGATGGCTCTGGAGAAGGAGGTCGCAACCCTCATGGAGAACAACACAGTAGTGCAGACAGAACTAACGGCAATGCACGATGAGGTTGCAGCCCTCACAAAAACCAACACAGCAGTACAGACGGAACTAAAAGCAAAGCAGGAGGAGGTTGCAACCCTCATAGAAACCAACACAGCAGTGCAGATGGAATTGCAGGCTAAGCAGGAGGAAGTAGAACACCTACAGCAGCAACTCCGAGACCAGGATAACACCTTTTGTAGGTGTTGTTGTACGTGTGTACTTGTCATAATGATTTTTGTATTCATGGGTACTTCTGTACAACAATTATTGTATGGTGTACTGTAGCTGTTCAGTATAATTATGTTGTATTTCAGTAGCTATCTGTTGTGTATGGTGTAGCTGTTCAGTGTATAGTATCTGTTGTGTATGGCATTGGTGCATGCTGTCATAGTGATGTATGTTGCACATGCTCTGCCTCAGTTGTACTGTCACCATTGGGTTCCATGCATGAGAAAAAGCAAGTGCTGCTTTAAGTTTACCTTCTTTGTAATCTCAGTACATTCCACTTCACTTTCACATGTTCGAACGTTTACTGTAACCACAACTGTAACAGTTACTCATTCTTTTTCATTAAATTTTTGTGTAATAGTAATAGTTTACCTGCGCGTGTCCCACCTTACCAACTAAATATGTTGTATTGAATTATCTCACACCCTATACAGTCATCTTGTTCTTGTCTCTGTATTTATGTTCTTGCATTGGTGTACTTTATTAGCATAGCGGCTATTGCCAATACCCAAAATTAAATGTATTAAATAAATTGAGCACACCCCAGTTTCTGGGAATCATAATGTGATACCTGCGTCATCTGGCTTTAGAGCTAGTGTGTCTAACATAATAGGAGTTCTCAAGGTCAAATTAAAGTTCCTCCCAGATCAGATGGCCTATAAGCCTTCACACCCATGCATTACTAATTGTGATGGGCCCGGGAGCACTTCAATGTTTGACAAACAATCTCTCCTGAAACTAGAGGTGCTCAGCAGAGCACGTACCCCGTGCGCAACTTGACTTGACAGCTATATATAGGCCTACCACCGATTATTCATACAGCATGCACGATGAGCTAGCTAGCTAGCTAGGCCATGATTTACAGCGATGTCAGCATGCAGAATGAGATACCGTAAGTTGTGGCAGTAATGTTAGAAATTGGGTGTGGTCAAATTAGAAGCACGACTTTCACGCAGCTTTTCTCAGCCTCTCGAGTAGATCTCTGGTCTGTGAGTTATGTAGACCCTAGTATTTTCAGAATTCTGGCACTTCTATCCCGAAATAAGCTAGCCTTCAACAAAGCCTGCTCAAACCGCGCTTAGACCGACAGACAAACCGATCATTCTACCCCCTGCTGCGCATGCGCACGGGGTAATGAATGAAGAAGTAGCTAGCTCAAACTTTCACAAGCATACTAAAGTTCCTAATCCTAACCTTTTGTTCCGAGAAGACGAGCTGTACTTATTTTGCAACTGATAGACTGAAGTTAGCTAGCGAGTGGTATGCCACCTACGAAGACGAAGTCTAAGGTCGCCGGCGCCAGAGCCAGTGCGAAGACACCACCGAAGGTCTGTGACTTGTGCTACGACCAGCTGGAGGAGAGTCACGAAGTGCTGGTCTGCGAGGGCGGGTGTAACAGCTCTGTACACCGCTATTGTGCAGGGGTCACTCGCTACCACTACGAGAAACTAACAGCGGGAGCAGAGCCCTTTGTATGCATGTTCTGTTAGCTGAAAACCCACAGAGCTTTGGTCTCGCAGCTACAGTTGGAGGTTGAGAATCTCAAGACCGAACTAGCCAGCACAAAGACTGCCCTGCAGGAGAGCAACCAGTCACTAACGGAGGAAATGCTGGAAGTCAAGGCGTCGATGGCATTGCTTCTAAAGGAGTGCAACTGTTCTACTACCAGCTCTGGTCCTGTGGCAGGTGGAGTCAGGGAGAAGGGAGCAGTGAGTTCTAATTGCAAGCAACCCTGGAATGTGGTGGTGGGTAGAAGGAAGGGGGCAAATGGCAAGGGGGGCTCTGGTGCACGTATGCCATCCAAAAGTAGTGGCTCTAAACATAACAGCCATGCTTCCCACAAGAATGCTGCATCTGGTGGTGCTAACCAAAAAAGGGAGGTATTTGCAGGTGTTCGCCGTATCTGGGGAACTATGAAGGCATGTACAGCCACTACCGTCATTAAGTCAATTACTCGATTGACTGATGTTGGCCGTATTGTACAGGTGAAACGGAAGTACAAAACCAACGGTGAGGGCAAAATTGTTAGATGGTGGTACATACTCCATGCAGAGGAAGCCCTGCTGAAACAGCTGGAACAGGAATGGGAAAGGGTACAGCTACAGACTGCATGGAAGCTTGAGCCCTGCTACAAGCATCCCTCGGGCCCACCCCTCCTGGAAACAGCACCAGCTATCCAGGAACAAAACTGTCCCATTTCTCCTGCCCAAGCCACACTCCAGTTGAATGAACCTGCAAGCCTAAGCGTGAGTCCCAACACCCCAACAAATCCGCTGTTGGACCCAAATGATTCTCTTAATTCACCCCCTTTGGTCTCAACTCCCGCTGTTCTGTACCAGAATCAGCGGGAGCAGGCTGCTCAGCAGCAGTAGAACATTCTAGTGACAACGTGGAGGGCGAAAGCTCTTGGAACCATCCAATTGTGCATCGTGATTGTCAGCCTGGATCAGCTGGTCTCATGACAATGAATGGGTGGATACACTGTACATCATGTACACCCTACTCTTACTGTAGACAATAGTCCAACTGTGAACAATGGACCTAATGTTGCCCAAATATTCCTCTTCAATGCCAGGAGCCTTGTTCCAAAAATTGATGAACTTAAACTGCTATGTGCTACTTATGAGCCTGCTGCTGTCTGTGTTGTGGAAACCTGGCTTTCGGAGGATATCTCAGATGCAGAAATTTCACTTCCTAATTACTCGATTCTCAGGCTTGATAGAAATAGACATGGGGGTGGCATTGCTATTTATGTAAAAGGCAACATTGTGGTTGAGACTCTGCTTCATGGTCCAAGTGATTTAGAGTTTATGTTAGTTGCTTTGTGTAATTCTGCCTGCAAGTTATGTATTGGTTTATTGTATCGTCCTCCCAGTTCACCTGCATCTGTTTTTGAAACCTTATCTTCTCATTTGCTTGATGTCAGTGTTTCTTCCTTTTCTAATTTTGTATTATTAGGCGATTTTAATGTTGATTACAATAACTTATCTCACCCTTTGTTTTCTAATTTGTGCAATAATATTGTAAATAATTTTTCACTCACTCAAGTTGTACCTGGGTATACTCATTCTGGCCCTAGTGGCACTTGTTCACTTATTGATCTGGTTTTCATTTCTTGTCAGTCTAACTTGTGCAGCTGTTCTACCATTTCTCCCCTAGGCACTTCTGATCACTGTGGAGTTGATGTGTCCGTAAAGTGGAAGCTTCCTAATTTGTTGAAAACGCATCCAAGAACTATATGGAGATACGCTCATGCTGATTTCCAGGCTGCAAACCAGCTACTTGAGGCTGTTGACTGGGAGTCCCTCATTGTAGATGATATTGATGTGGCTTGGCAGAACTGGGAAAGAGAGTTCATGGGTGTAATGCATCAATGTGTTCCAAAATCTACCCTTCCTGCTAAAAAGAATCTACCATGGCTATCTAGAGAGCTCACTACATCTATTCGCTCAAGAAATCTGGCGTATAAACGTGCTAAGAGAACTGGCACCCCACAACATTTCCTTTCCTACAAACAAAAAAGAAACAAAGTTGTAAACCTTTTGAGGAAAGCTAAAAGGAAATTCTTCCGTGGACTTAACACTGTCAACAGTAAGAGCTTTTGGAAAGTAGCTAAATATATGACCAAGAAAAACAGCAGTATACCCTCTCTTAAGGATGGTGGAATTGCTGTCGAGTCTGATTTAGACAAAGCTGCCTTATTAAATCGCTATTTCTCCAAGTGTTTCAACCAATCAGTCCCTCCTTTAAATGATGAAGACATCTTGGAATTTAGCAGCATTGACCCTCTTCTATGCCCTGAGGAATTCCTATGCACTGAGCACGAGGTTTTTGAAATGTTATCTTCCCTTGACATCAAGAAAGCAAACGGTCGGGACGGAATCTCAGCTAGAATGCTGAGATCAACTGCAGCAAGCATTGCTCATGGAATTACACTGCTGTTTAATAAATCCATCACAACAGGGCAAATACCCAAAGCTTGGAAAACATCCTCAGTAGTACCTGTCCCAAAAGGGTCTGAACCTACCAGTGCATCAAATTACAGACCGATATCATTACTCCCAGTTGTAAGCAAACTGCTTGAAAAACACATGCACTTCCTCATTTCCTGCCATATTGAGACTTCCTACCCAATTGCATCTCATCAGTGGGGCTTTCAGCCTGGAAAGTCTGCTGTCTCTGCCCTAGTTGATGTTCTTCATCACTGGTCCTCGGCACTAGACCAAAGAAAAGAGGTTGCAGCAGTCTTTTTTGATCTACGCAAAGCATTCGATTCAGTACCCCACAGACCCTTGCTGAACAAACTTAAATCTGTTGGCTTAAGTGACCACCTAATCAAATGGATCTGTAGCTACCTCACCAATAGGGTCCAGCATGTAGTCTTGAATGGACAGGAATCAACTGCTACACCAGTTTTATCAGGAGTACCCCAGGGGTCGGTATTGGGTCCTCTACTGTTCCTGCTCTATATCAATGACTTGGCTAATGGTTCCCTCTCTGAAGGTTGTTTTGTATCTCTCTATGCTGACGATCTGCTCTTGTATAAGGTCATTACCTGCCCAGAGGATTATACCACCTTACAGTCAGACATAAACTCAGTTGCCTCATGGATAACCCAGCACCACCTATCATTCAATACCTCAAAATGCAAATGTATGACTGTGACAAGGCTTCGACAAAACTCTGTAAGCCCACCTGTTTTACAACTGAACGGGAAACCCATGGAAAATGTGACTAGCTATAAATACCTGGGTGTCACCCTAACCAGTGATCTTACCTGGTCAGACCACATCCATAACATCACTAGGAAGGCAAGGAGGCTCACTGGCATGTTATATAGGCAATTCTACAGGTGGTCCAGCCCTACAGCCTTATCCAGTCTCTATGTATCACTAGTGAGACCCCATCTCGAGCATGCTGCTCCTGCATGGAACCCTTATCTGATCAAAGACATCAACTCCCTTGAATCTGTGCAGAAGTTTGCCCTCAAGGTCTGTTTAAAACAGTGGGATACTCCTTATCACCAGCTGCTGAGTCAAGCTTGCTTACCAGATCTTAGCACTCGCCGGAAACATTTAAGTCTTTGTTATTTTTATAATAAACTTATTAATGGTGTGCATTTGTATCATGACCTACCCCTTGTACCTCACACATCACAGTATGCACTTCGCAACAACCACTCCCTTGTTCAATTCAGTGCTCACACAAATTGTTTCTATTATTCCTTTTTCCCGTATGTAACTTCCCTGTGGAATACATTACCTGACTCTATTACTTCTGCACCCTCTATATATACATTTAAGAACCTTGTTCATCTAGTATAGTTTGTATGAGCATGTGCTTGTATTAGTGTTTTTCACTATTCACTATGTCCTTTGCATTTGCATAAAGTTTTATAGAAAAAAAAAAAGAAAAAAAAAAAGAAAAAAATTATATTATCAGCTGGTTTTCTAGTGAAACAGTGAACTTCAAGACCTTAACTCTTTACCAACCAATGACTGCAAAAGCCGTCATGAGCTCCCATAAGCCCATAAGAATTTATATGATACTAGGCGTTATACTTTAATACAGGGTTTTGCTTCCCTAAGCTGTTTCTTATGGTTGGTAAAGAGTTAAGCTTTTCCTGGAAATGCAGGCAGACCTCTATACCCCAATTGCAACATATTCTATCTCATGCCTCAGGAAGAACCACAAGCAGTTTCACAGATATACATGCAGCTTGAGTTGCCAATTGCAAACTTCTTGTATGGAATTAGAAATTACTTAACTTGGACTACACAGCAAATATTCCTATAGAATTGCAATTTCTTGCTCTAAATTGGATCTTAGAATAAGAATTACAGAGGCTGTCACTGACACTGCACTTCAAAGTATAGTATTGTGTCTCAGCACTCTGCGATTAGGTGGACCCTCTAAGGGAACTGTTGTTTGCGATAGCACCCATCAGCAGCATGAAAAACTCATAATATTATGATGGGGCTCTTCATGCAGCAGCTACCTTATCTAATGCTACGTACCATGAAGATCTTCAACATCATGTCCAACACTTTCAGAGCACAGAAACAGTCTCACATTATAGCGTACTCTCCCTATCATCAGTTTTACAGCAATGTCTTCCTATAACATTTCTACAGTCAGTAATATCTACAGTAATTCTGTGCTCACTAGGATCACCTACCCGACCAGCACATTTTGAAATGTGGCTCTAAGGACTTCAGGATCAAACCTGCGGCAAATCTGGCTGATTGTTTAGGCCTTCAATGTATTACTCCAATTTAGAAGCCGTTCCATTGCTAAACGCTTGCAGACCCCATATAATATTATACGTACGTACTCCAGAATTAACGGCCATAGCCTGGAGTCTGAAGATGAACATGTATTCTGGGTACTGATCAACGTTCAGCATTTGATCAGTGAATCAAAATTAATGTCACAAGATATTAGGTGATTAATTGCATGCAATCTCCGGAGACTACTCTATCCATGACGTTCTTCCCGTAAAAGTACACTGATTCCTACAGCATGCAACTTCCAAGAAGTCCTTGCCTGTGGTAAGTTCTGATAGAAGTCATAGAACATGAGGTTCATGACTGAGCATGCTAATAGCTCACATCCCTACCCATAAATACAACGTAACCGTGGAGACGGTGTGCTGAGTTCTTGGGGCCTGTTCCTCTATTGATGATTGCCTTAATATTCCCCAACGTCTGGATGTTGTCGAATAGACTTTTATGCAGATTTTGCGATCACAAGTGACAAAATGCTAATCCTATTGTGGCATTATTTGGGGACCAACTATCAGCATCATAAAATCATGGGTCTCTGACTCAAATAATTATATAAGGAGAGCTACATGCGGCATTCATAGTGAGTGGCAGCCTACAACATGAAGTTAATGACATGCTAATACACAGCGATAACTGTCATTTCCCAAGAAATCTGCATCACATATCACTGTGGCATCAGTGGGACACCCTGTAGACAAGAGCGATTCATATCAGCACTATATAGCCATATCTTGCATGCATGCTAGCTGTCTTGTTTTGGTTTCATTTGTTTCCTGTCCTAAGATTCTTTTCTATGATATATTCTTTTTCATGCCTCATGCACTTTACCAGATGAATAGAGTTCTGTATGCAAAATAGGTCTGATGGTTGTCCTCGAAATCCCAGTCTTGTATCTCATTCCTAGCCCAAGATACCTATGTACATAGCATAGTGCATAGCTCAAACATTTGGTCCTGCCCCATGTACCCATTGTCTGAGGAAAGTCACTAAGTATGCGAAGGAGATATGAAGCTGGGGATTGCACCATTGTGATCAGCATGAAAAGAGCTTTCAAATGATGTCCTATTTTACTGTTGGTCACATTTTTGACGAAAATTGCACTCGACCAAAGGCTATAATCCATGGTTTTTTCATGATTTTGGGTCAAAATGTAACATACAGCAAAACTGACATCATTTGAATGCTCCTCTCATGCTGATCACAATGGTGCAAATCCCAGTCTTGTATCTCATTCCTAGCCCAAGATTAATGATTGTGAGACTAATAGCTCGGTGTCTCACAAGTGTTGCCCATCAGTGACATCACTGACCTTCAAGTTGGTTGGTTTCCAGTTTGTCAATCCTCTGCCGCAGCTCCTCGACGTGATCCTTGACCAGGTGGCATTTGTCTCGGAAGCTCTGTTCAATACCTGCAAAATACCAGACAGTAAATTAAGACAAACAATCTCATGAGTTCCCAAAGAAATACCCGCACAGAGAGAATAATATAGCTATTGCTCAGATTTTGCATGTAGAGAACTCTGGAATGGTGCGGCAGAAAGGATAATCTCACTAACCACACCTAAACAGTTCCTATGGAAGTCTCAAAAATGGGTAACTGCATTGCTTTTCGTAGGCACCGCAATCGTCTTGGCTTCCTTCAGGAATCCAACTCCGTGGCTTCCTAACCAGCTCAACTAACAGGTGGCAGCCATGAATACAACAATCCATTGTATACCGTAAACGAGATGGCAGTACAAAGTGTTGGTTCAAAGCATGGGGCAGACACCATAACCAAAGGGAGCCAAGGAACAAATAACAGTTTTGTTTGTCAAGCGTTATTTACCCCAAGATATTCAAGTGGAAACTAATGCAATAGGAAGGCGGCCGTTTTTTATCTTTACCATGGTGGGCCCTCAGGCCTACCCACTGCTGAGCAATTTATTGGCACCTATCAAACCGGCTACCAAAACTTATGATGAGCTAGGGGTGGCCACGACAAAGCTGAAGTCGACAGTGATAGCGGAGCGATTTAAGCTCAATCAGAGGACCCAAGTAGAAATGGAGAGCGTGTCTGAGTTCTTGACAGCACTTCGTAGGATGGCGGCAGACAAATGTGGACTTCGTGGCCACTTGGAAGAAGCTCTGAAGGATCGGCTAGTTTGCGGACTTCGGAGCAAAGCTATACAGAAGAAACTATTGGCTGAAAGTGACCTTACCTTGCAGAAGGCCAATGAAATGGCACATGGCGTGGAAGTGGCAGCTCTACAAGCAGGAGAACTACAGGCCACCAAAAGGGACCTCTGGTGAGGTTCAGTTCGTGAGGGAGGCACATGCAACCCGAAATCAGTCATCCAAAATCTCCAGCCCCACCTGCCATTGCTGTAGCAAATCAGGACAGGTGTTGCTACAGAAGACAAAGATGTAGAGAGGCTGTGGCATAGATGTGTACAGCCCAAAGAGTGGACCAGGTGGATGTCGTCACCAGGGTCTAGTCAAGAGAGTGTGAAGATGAGGTGCTCCACTCCTCAACATTCAGGTGGTTCACAATGGATGTCCTACCCCAGCTCAAAGTGTATGCCCATATGTCTTTCTGTAGTCCATGAGTACCGTAGTTGCCGATTATTTCGCGTAGCAATAATTTTGCGGTCTAGACACTAAATGTGATACACATACATTTCGCGGAGGGAAATTTTCGCGGATTACATTAAAAAAAATTCCGCTCACAACGTACGATTCCGCCGATGGAGGACGAGTTAGCAATCGAGCTGTGTATGCGTGGCTACCACGTCTACAACGAAGCAACTGCCGGGGAAGAGCTACTGTGTGAGCGTGAGCCCAGGAACACGAAGGACAGTAACTGTTATGCCTAGCACGCTAGTGCCTAACTGTGGAAAAATATTCCACACATTTAATATTCGCGGTTTTACTTCATCCGCGAATACCACGAAAATTTCCCCACCGCAAAATTAACTGCAACTACGGTATGGGTCCAGGAAACAGCTGTTGGTTTGCCTTCTGTTGAAGCCCTAAACTAGGCATATCAAAACCTCATACAGATCGCTGTCCTAGCTTCCTTCTAACATTCCCGCCAACTTGCCAGCAGTAAGCCAGAGGTTAAGTGAGCGCCCACAAGAACACCACCCAGGGACACACTGTCTTGTCTAGACTGTGACCTCAGTGAATGTGGGTGTGGCACACCACACACAGAGAATCCTACAAGTGGCTACGGTTATTGATACGTAGACCTTTGAACTCAACATGTGCAATACACTGTCCTAGACACTGGGTGTGGGGTCTATTGGTGGGCAAGCCTTATCCCTTGTCAATCCAGCAGTCGTCAGGTTCCCTTGTTCAATAGGTCAATGTTGCTTGCATGTATATGCCTCCGTGTACTCCTCATCATTTACTAGCCTCGTACCCAGGCCCTCACGCGGAACGCGGAAGAGGGCCTGGTGACACATGGTAAAATTCCCGTATGTGCACAGTCAGCATAACTGTGTAAGTGATTACATTCCTTACTTGGATGCATTCGAAATCACGCGGAAGCAAGGGCGCATCGAGCCGCCGAAGGCGGCGAGAGGGCATGCAACGTACATAGACGGCAAAATGCTGAGTGTTACTAAATATAGAATTCAAATTTGGACTGTATAAGCACGTGAACCATAGACGCGCGCCCCTTATGCGGTCACTTTTTCGATCGAGATGGCTGATATTCCGTCTGTAGCGTCTTTGACAAGAACCTAGCTACCTAGCGTGAGCTCCTTTCGATGCTATCATTCCCTCCCTCCAACTTACGCAACAGCCGTTGTGCTGTTGTCGAGAGCGGCGAATGTTGTTTGCATCCGGCGATACTTTCTCCGAATTTTGGCCTGCTACACTGGTAGGAGAGCTACCCGGACTAGAAGAAGTACTTGGGCTAGAGATCGCTTGGAAGGCGTTTCTGTACCGACATCGGTAGCACTCATCTTCCTTGCCCAAGGAATAAGTTCCGTTGAACGTCCGTAACCGAACCGTGCACGCAATTTCACGTGCTTAACCGGAAACGTTATTTTTAGTAACACTCAGCACTATGCCGTCTATACGTGCGCTATAGGAAGTTGCATGCCCTCTCGCCGCCTTCGGCGGCTCGATGCGCCCTTGGCGGAAGGTAGCTGTTGGTGATGGCTGAGTAGAAAGTCCTTGCCAAGGATCAACCAGAGGTGAGTCTTGAAGGCTAGAACAGCGGTTTTATCAAACGGCTACACTTTTCACGGGGCAAAGAATGTAATTACTATGCAATAATTGGCAAAGGACGAACGTGATTCGCCTACCCGAAATCAAGACTGAGTACCCATACCAAATATGGTGGGGGCCACAATGATTGCATTCCTCCTTAACCACTACTACTACTACTACTACATTGTGGAATCTGTGGATACATAAACAAATCAGATTTCCAGCTTTGCTAGGTACACAGAGGTACATGTAGCCTACAAGATTTTAAATGAGTTAGTCTCCCACAAATACACAGCTGCAATGCTGCCTATGGGGGTGAGGAGCAAAGTTGTATATAGCAGCATTATAGCTCCAGCCAGGCTACGCCCTCCTTATCCAGGGGGTGGGGCCTGCATTAAATTCTGGTCAGCTCATAAGAGAGCTGCATGATTATTCTCCAGCCCAGCATATGTCAGCCCTCGGACTTTGTTTACAGGCTGAGAATGCCTGCAATTCGATTACAATGTATACTATCCCCTTCAGGAAGAAAGGAAGACAGCTATGTGTGTACCTACCTTCCTGGTTTGTTCCATGTTTTTCTCTTCCCTTCTGCCCGGTGCAGGGAGTTGAGGATGCTCATTCCCAGTCGTCGGTCCTGACTCTTGTCTGACACCAGCTGGGAGATGGGAGGAGGAAAGGGTGAAACAAGATGGACACTTTGGTTTTCATTCTTCCATACAAACTGCTAGGGCTGTCACAATAATATTATATCAACATGTAGCTATATTGCAATACGACGTATCGCAATACAATTCAATACACTTACTTCGACATATCGATATATTGCGTAGGGCAATATATTGCAGCGTGTTGCATGTATTGTGCCACAAGTGTGCCCAGCGAAAGGCTGTTTAGCTCGGCAGACAACCTCGTAAATGGCAAGAGATCCTGTCTTTTGCCTGAAAATGTTGACAAACTTCTTTTTCTGTATGAAAACCTAAGGCGTTAACCTTCTTGTAGTTTTAAGACTTGCTGAACGTATACTTGCTCTTCCTGTTACTGGTTTAGTAACCACATCTGTGTATTGCAATACAGCAATATATTGTGAACATCTTGCATGCAATATGCAATATATGCCAATTTGCCGTACTGTGACAGCCCTACAAACTGCACTGCCTTGTCACACAAACCACCCCACCAGCTCGCAGTAAATGGGGAACATGTCTATAGTGGTCACCGTGGCAGCCAACTCTCTATTACGGTCACTACTGCTGGTCCCAGTTGCACTAAATGACCTGCTTAATTAACTCTTTAGGGCCCAAAAATTTCTTTCTCTAGGTCATTTTCAGTCTATAGAACACTTAAACATACCCTAATTTCTGTTCCCTGGCGTTGCTGGCCTCGAAACTGCTAACACAGGTAATTTCCGCTACACTAAGCATATACGTGACTTAACCACACCCACCAACTAACGAACTTGCAATCAAGCCTCCCAAGAAGTGGCCAACCTGCCATAGCTATAAAACGGACCATGAACACTGGAAATGGAGGGCCTACAAGGCAAGACAGCTACTTTCTAAGTCCATTATGCCAAAAAGGGCGGAAATGGCCCTCCCAGTGCCGACCAAGACCTTTCTACGTACCACGGAGCCCAGACACGGCCATGCTGTTTTCACCCTCAGGGTGCACCCACCCACCTCCCCTTGTCCCGCCCTTTCTGCTGTTGCAGAACCTATCCCAAGGACATTGCCGGAAGTCACGAAGCTGAAAGTATTATGACGACATTTGGCGCTATGGGCCCTAAAGGGCTAAAGCAGCCATAAATTATCACTTGTATACTCTTCCGGTGGTAACAAATTCTGAGTCCGGCACACATTTACAGCGGAACCTGCATGTCTATTGTGGTCCCCCATGGGACCAGTATTTTTGGCTTCCTCATTGGGCAACTGTTAAAGGTCACGGGCCGAAAATGTATCACCCATTAATGCTGAATCACACAAGGCTAGTAAAAAAACCCTGCAAGACATTCAGATGCACAAAGCGGGATCAGTACGTAGCATCACTACTTGTTCTGGGTGTGTGGTGGTGCACTGGCAGCCTTGTTCCCAGGCCCTCACGGGGAACGCGGAAGTGGGCCTGGTGACACTTGGCAAAATTCCCGTATGTGCTGAGCTCAGTAGTCTTGATTTCGGGTAGGCGAATCACGTTCGTCCATTGCAAATTACTGCGTAGTAATTACATTCTTTACCCCATGAAAAGTGTAGCCGTTTGATAAAACGGCTGTTCTAGCCTTCAAGACTCACCTCCTTGGCAAGGACTTTCTACTTAGCCATTACCAACAGCTACGTATACCTTCCGCGTGATTTCGAATGCATCCAAGTGAGGAATGTAATCGCTTACGCTGTTATGCTGACTGTGCACATACGGGAATTTTACAGAAGTGGGCCTGGTGACAACCAGGCCGCGTTCCGCGTGTGGGCCTGGTGAAAACCAGGCCGCGTTCCGCGTGTGGGCCTGGGAACGAGGCTAGTGCACTGGTAGGGTGAGAGTCTCTAGTGGTCAGCTCAGGCTCAGTCCTGGGTTCGAATCCCACCAACCCTTTGTTTTCTGTTGAAGGGTGGTGGGCTTTAAATAGCATCTCAGCAGCTGGAAAATCGTAACTATTATATAATGCAATATTCACTGCTTGAATGGTGCAAGTGCAGTGCCCGTCAAACGTTACAGTTTGAACTCACAAAAGTTGCCAGGCCATTTCTCTATATGGTATGGGAATGAGGCTACATATAAGACTGACACAAAGTTTCCTACATACCGATTATTGTACTCCTAGACAAGCAGCTATGTACTTGCACATGTGAACAAACCCACCTGTCCTAGTTTCTCTCTCGTACTCCTTCTCCCTCTTCCTGCTGTCATGGCTGAACTGAGTCTCCTTGTACTGTAAGCTCAGCTTCAGACGACGCACCTGATATGGGCAACAACAGCTTACAGACATACACTAACAGCAGGTTTTGGGGGGGAGGGGGGGAGGGGGGGAGAGGGGAGAGGGGGGAGGGGGGAGGGGAGAGGGGGGAGGGGGAGAGGGGGAAGGGGGAGGGGGAAGGGGAGAGGGGGGAGGGAGGGAGGGGGAGAGAGGCATTGAAAAATACCCAAGAGCATTATGCAAGGTACGTAACTCATGCCCACTCTCCTCATGCCTCCCTCCCTAACTTTGCCATGCTACGATTTTGCCCCATTTCTCTATCCGATGTATCAGCACATGGAGGAGGTGAGCTTGAGTTGAAACCATGAGGATTAAACACATGCAGTGCTCAGCCACATCCCAGATCCCTTGGTGTACGTAAACTACAGAATGCTGAACCACAAAATACGAGCTAGTGTCCCTACACTTCACAAAAATACTTCTACTGGCATCAAAAATACTGGTACAGGTATATAACTTTACGGGCAAATCCCATGTACACGGACCTTGCCTTGAGCTCATCGATACTCTTGGTACTGTGCCTGTGCAGCTGCAGTAGTCTGTACACAGTGTTCACCAGCTGTACCGTGTCGGGCTGCGTGCTCTTACCCACGAGGACAGACGGAAGACCAATGGTCTGCAACTCCTGGAGATGTGAAATATGTATAATCAGGAGCGCATCATTATGCGCTCCTGGTATAATGTGGTACACTGTTATTTTTGCACTTGACTGCATCACAAAAAGGCTCTTGACCGTTCGACTGTGCTGTATTTCAGCCATTGACCATTTGACCGCGTGCACACTAGGGCGTAGCTAGCAATGAGGCAAAGGAGGCAGTTGCCTCCATTTTTGCCCATGGCCCGATAATATACGGAAGAATAAGAAATGCATAGCAACTCCACCCCTTCTTTAGTATACAGGGACAAGATTCGCCAATAAGCCCGGTAGCAGCTGTGACTACCGCGAATATGAGTGTCACCCCCTTGGTGATGACATCAGCTGCAATGGGTCTACAGGACAGAGACTAAACGTGGTACACTGTTAGCCTCGTTCCCAGTCCCACGCCCAGCTTTTCGTCGCTGCTTAGTACGGTAAAGCGGGGAGGGCCTGGTACATTTCCTCACGTGAGCATGACGTAATCGAAAAATGGCAAAATTTTCAGAACGAAGACGCTACGTTTTGCGTGTTATTCAGCCATCTACACGTTCAACGCTCGGTGAGTATGACAGTCGCCCCCCGCTAGCTAGATACGTGTGGTGTGTTACCTGGTACCTTCGCTCTTCTTGCTGTTCTAAGACCCACTACGCCCACATTAAACTTCCGGTCTTTCTACCCCTTTCTACCCTTGACGTCACTCACGTGAGGAAATGTACCAGGCCCTCCCCGCTTTACTGTACTAAGCAGCGACGGCAAGCTGGGCGTGGGACTGGGAACGAGGCTAGTACACTGTTTCTCCAGAACAGCTGTGTAGTTGTAAATATGTATTATAAAATACCTGAGGGGGCCCAATATTTACCATGAAACCCTCAGAGCTATATATTACCACTGCATTCCCCAATGATGAAACTTGAGCCAACCTGATGCAGGTATTCGACGTTGGAAACGCCTGGTGTGCAAAATTCATTCTCAAGCAAACCACTGTCTTCACTCTGGTCGGATACAGTCGAGGGGGAATCCGCCATGACTCCGAAACAAGACAACAGGATCGCACGCCATACTATGCGGCCAATGGCGGCCGGCGCTAACCTCGTTCCCAGTCGGCAGTTGCAGCCTGGGAACGACCACTAAGCACAGGAAGAGCTTTCTAGAATACCAAAATGCAACCTTTTGCACAATTATGAAACCATGAGTTTCAGCACTTGCAACATTGTTGCTCAAACAATAAAACGATAGTCATCTCTTATTCTTGAAACAATAATTATTGCTGTAGTCATAACAGCAACCCCCACACTCACCATCTTGCATGAACCACACCACACACCCACCCCTCATGCACCCTCACCCAGCCACACCCCACACTCACAATGCTCCCACCCTCATGCACCCACCCCCATGCTCCCACCCACCCCAGCCCCACCCCATGCTCCCACTCCCACCCTCCCATGCTCCCACCCTCCCATGCTCCCCACCCTCCCATGCTCCCACCCTCCCATGCTCCCACCCTCCCATGCTCCCCACCCTCCCATGCTCCCCACCCTCCCATGCTCCCCACCCTCCCATGCTCCCCACCCTCCCATGCTCCCACCCCCCAGCCCCACCCCCCATGCTCCCACCCCACTACCTATACCCGAACTTACCCTGGCGGTGAAAGGTTCAGCAAGGGTAAAGTTAGGGTGAGGGCTCACCTCACCTTAACCTCACCCGAGCTAAACCTAACCCGAATGACTTGGACACAACTGGACTCGGTTTATATACTCGCAGAGCCTGGCTGCAAACGCGTGCATGCCGGCGTGCACGCTCCGGCAACGCAGTGATCTGATTGGTCGGCATCCGCGAGCTGTTCAAATTTGGCGGGTAACTTCCTGTGCACGCGTGAACTGTGGATTGTGATGAGCGTGATTCTGTCTCTGTCGTTTTTCTTCGGTCACCGATGCCGTTGGCCTCCTCTGGTAGGCCTCTGCCACTGGAGCTCCTTCTGTTGCTGTCCTTGTAGTTGACTCCGAATACTGTTGAGTAGGATGGCGCCCAGACCCTATGCCGCTTGGGAATAAAATTTGACAAGGTATGGCGTCTGGGAACGAGATCGACATTGCTATGACAGCTGGGCTTGAGACTCCACTTGTCCAATTGGGTGAAAGTAAGTATCAGGTGGAGGGGAAGGGAAAGTAAAGAAAGAAGACAGGGAGGAAGATATAGCTAGACAGTCCTAGCTGTGTATAAGCTTAGGGAGTTCAGAAACAAACCTTGCAGAGATAGCCACCATGGTCATACTAGCTAGATATGAATCTAGTCATCATTGTGAATGTGTTGTGACCTGTCTACTGTGGAAACAGGAGCCACTGAAGTACTTGGCATGGCAAATATAGTAGCTACCGTGTTTCCATAAGTGTGGAAGCAATTTCAACATGCTGTTTTAATTTAATTGTTAGATGCCACTGTGACCGGGATCAAGATTTTTAATTTGCACGAATTGTCCTTGATTGCTTGATCAGTCTCTTCTGAAGCTTAAGCTCTCAAATTACAGTGATAGCTAGCTTGCTAACTTGATCCTGCACACTATATAACATGTATAGGTGACTATTGAACAAACAATATTTTTTTTACCAGCTAGCTAGGCCATCACAGCCCTGAAGAAGTATTTCACTGGGTGTAGCTATACCCCTGTCCCTCCATGCTGTCTCCTTCCAATCACCCTCTGTTGATTTGCAATCATAAATTGCTACATACGTACATACATGTAACATCTGATTAGGCTACATGCCTCCCATGCCTCCCCTCTTCTTCCCCCCCCCCCCCCCCCCCCCCCCCCCCCCCCCCCGAGGGGAGGGAGGAGCCGCAATGTCACATTGGTGGTACTGAAACTATTATAGACTTGCTTTCTTGTGAAGTTGCACCTACATATGTTACAAGCCATTGCTACACTGCTTTGCCATCCCACATAGAACTGATGGAAGCTGTCTCTGTGTGTCCATGCATGTGTGCTGGTGATAGAGGGATTTGAGAACCCCCTCCCACCACAATTGGCAGGTGGATGCAACACTGTACAGGTGGTGGAGAGACGGATGGGGAGAGAGGAGGAAATAATAGGTGGGTACTGCTTGGTTAGAGGAGGGAAGGGGGGAGGCAGATTGGGAACGGCATGTAGGTCTGCGTGAATTCTGCTAGCATAATCTTGAGTGTATTTGGATGAATAATTGACCACAGTAGGAGTATTGAAGTTGAAACAACAAGCACAGAGGCAGCAACTCAGCCAAAACCTATACTCCACTTCTGGCAGCCATGCATACTCAGCTGGATGACGACAATGAGCAAGTATTTCAATATAAGCCTACATATGGCATACCATATTTCCATTTCACGTAGGTATTGAAGCGCCTAACTTGACACAAGTGCTGTCTTGTGCAGATTCGTGACTCCCACTTGTTAACAAGCTTTCAATCATCACAGCTCTCGACCAATGACTGCCCATACGGAATTCTCTGTGGGTGGGGTGTTTCTACTCAATATCATAGTGCTGTCATTGCTGCTCTGGGTCATTTGTTGGCTTGTCATCATCTGGCAGGTTTTGCTTCATAGCTTTCTGTTTTCATGGACTCACCAGCATGGGCGGTGATTCCAAGAGAGATGACCTTAATATAGTCCCCCATAAGACCGCTGATGAGCACCATCAGAGCTACGTATGTAGGTTACTAGCCTGCTAAGCTGCACTGGTTGGATTGAAGCTGCAATTGCTGTTCAACTATGTCGGAAGACCCTACAAACACTAATTAACATGTTCATGCTGCTACCTTTCCATATATGGTGTTACTAAAATTAGCATCTGGCCACCGTATTTGAACTTCACCATATGTACAAATGAAATGCTCTCTCGCGGGCAGGATTCGCTCCTGGTTCCACAGAAGGTACGAGTGCAGTTCTTCTGTTATCATTCTGTGCAGCATGTGGACACTTGCCACTCACAAGGAGCTGGAGGCGGGGTTAAAGAGACGATGGCAGCTTGTCAAGGAGCTGTACATTGCCAGTTAGTGATGTACAACTTGTACGTGCATATTTATACTGTATTGGGTCAATTTGGGTGTAGCTCTTTTCAAGTACATTGATAAGCAATAATATTATTGTGCTGACGAAAATGTGTGTGTACTATATGGTTGAAAATGATTCAAGTTGTTGTATCATGATGAGCGCATCTGAGGGAACAAAGTATTTGAAGAAGCTATGGCGTGGAGTTTTTGGTACATTTCCTCTCTGCTCCATATGCTGTATCCATTGTGAGACCACTCCAGTATGTTGTAGTTGATGGCCAAACATTCTGTTTACAGGTTCTCCTAAATTCCTGCATGTGCTAGTAGGTGAACATGAAGTCAGTCATTGCATTACACACTTGACTTCATGACCTAGTTGTAATGTAGTGCATGGGTGTTGTGAAGCCACACCTATAGTCATCTGAGTTACAATACAAACATGCTTACATGTGGGCAGGAGACTGGGGGGAAGTTGAAACATGTACTGTACAACAATTCCATGGCAACTGTGTTCTTTCTGCAAAACTGTCAGTTAGTACTAATCATGATACAAGCCAGCTTCGCCCTCGTAAGTACAATCATCTTAACACTCAGATGGTACAAATGCCATACCCACTGCGAATTATAGCCATGCATGATACAACTTAACTTGGCATCAATGATCTATAGACATCACATGTGCTATATATGCATGATCACAGCCTGCATGGACCATGTTGTGAAGACTTCTGTTGAGATAGGGGGGAAATGAGCTGACAAGGTGGCCGAGTGGTTAAGGCGATGGACTGCTAATCCATTGTGCTCTGCACGCGTGGGTTCGAATCCCATCCTTGTCGAGATCGTGTTTTTTTTTTTCCTGGACCATAATTTACAGATGTTGTCTCTGCTCCATGCTGCATCCATGTGATTATTTTTTGTGCTCCTTTCAATTCTCAGAGGCCGGACATATAGTGGGGCAGGCGAGCATGCATAATATATAGTGCCCCCTCTGGCTATACTGTTACAGTATTTTAACATGACACATGCACTACATACGTGGGGGGGTCATAGCCTCGAGATTGCATGGCCTGTAGTCTTGCGAGCCAGTCGCAATTTTGTCCTCGTATGAGGATTGACATAATGCATGGTTGGTCCCCCCCCCCCCCCCAATAGTTGTCTCAAGAACAAAGTACTGTGTGATGCATACTTTGGGGGGAACCTCAATAATTTGTGGCAGAAAGCTGGGCAGTCTCACTGAAGCTCTCAGCTCAAAATTGCTTCTAAAGTAGTCAGTATTTGAACCAGATTGTAGCAAGGCTAGTCTGGTGTATTATATGCTCCACATTCTACTAGGCTAACTGCCTCCTTTCATGAAATCTGCCAAATTAAGGACACCTGGCCAAGTCCCAACTTCAAAAACTTCTTTGCCTGATCACCTTGTTAATCAGGACACATTCTTCGGGCCCAAGGGGTGCTGATATTTAAGGGGTGCTGATATTCAGGGGGTACTGATATTCAGGGGGTACTGATATTCAGGGGGTACTGATATTCAGGGGGTACTGATATTCAGGGGGTACTGATATTCAAGGGGTACTGATATTCAAGGGATACGACTGTAAACAATGAAGCTCATACCTACAACAAAAGAGGAACTAAAACAAATCCAAATCATCATCTGCTGTGGACTGGTTCTGTTCAATGTACTTCATAATGTCATCAGTTCCCATTTCAGGAAGATCAGGACCCTCGTCAAAAAGGCCTCCAGGTTTTGTCGTCTCTGTTCCAGGAGCGTGTGAACGTGGTTTCTGCTTGGATGCGGTCTTCTTAGCCTTGTCACTTACGATATGGAGAACGTCCTCCAGGTTATCCGAAACACTGTACGGACGGAGAAGAGAATGATTAGCCTCTTTCCCAGACTCTCACTCTCCCTTAGTGTAAACGGAATGGAATGGAACCAAACACAACAGGAAAGAGGAAGCGAGCATAGCATGACAAACTAAGGGAGGAGTGAAGCATTTGTCTTGCATATAATGCTTCTAGGGTATTTCTCAAGAAGGGGCAGCAAAGATTCAAGAGGGTATGAATGTCCCTGACCTAACCCACCACCCTAACGAAACCCTGGGCTTGTTTGCCGAACTGATAAAGTTCCCACCTGATAAAGTTCCCAGGGCTCCCCCCTCCCTGCCCCCCACTGACTGTCTTTGTAAAGTTGCTAATGTAATCCAATTGCTTGAGGTACGTAGTGTAATGGCCCAAACCCTTGCAGTGCAGGTATGTGACCCTAACCACACCCACTCCTCAAACAACTCTCAATAGTCATTCCACCAATCACCACTTGTATGGACTCAAAAACACATCATTTCAAAAAATTGAGGCCCTACAATGCATGAAGACTGTTTTCTCGATAGACCAAGTGTCAACCAAGGCATTTCTACATGCAGCTGAGCCCACACTGTTGTCACCCTGCTGAGTAACACAATGTGGACAGAGAGGGGGAGGGGCCTGTCAGCAAGAATGCAATGCCCTGCATCCTGAACAGCGAGCAGTGGTTTATGCTGCCTTGAGAATGATTGAGAATGATCCACAAAGCCTCCAGTCTCCAGCCCTTGGATGGAAACTACAAGAAAAGCTATCAAGATCGTTCGGAAGGAAGTCGGGCCAACCGCCAAGGCCCTACTACAGCATCAGCAGTGCCAAACGGTGGCCTTGCTCGGTGACCATGCTCAGTGGCCATGCTCGGTGACCATGCCCCATGGCCATGCTCGGTGGCCATGCTCGGTGGCCATGCTCGGTGCTCGGTGACCATGCTCAGTGGCCATGCTTGGTGACCATGCCCCATGGCCAATGCTCGGTGGCCATGCTCAGTGACCATGCTCAGTGGCCATGCTCGGTGACCATGCTCAGTGGCCATGCTCGGTGACCATGCCCCATGGCCATGCTCGGTGACCATGCTCAGTGGCCATGCTCGGTGACCATGCCCCATGGCCATACTCGGTGGCCATGCTCGGTGGCCATACTTGGTGACCATGCCCCATGGCCATGCTCAGTGACCATGCTCAGTGGCCATGCTCAGTGACCATGCTCAGTGGCCATGCTCAGTGACCATGCTCAGTGACCATGACTCACACTCAGACCCAAATACCAGTTGGTACTTGGTCACCGAGCATGGCCACTGAGCATGGCCACTGAGCATGGCCACCAAGCATGGCCACTGAGCATGGTCACCGAGCATGGCCACCGAGCATGGTCACCGAGCATGGCCACTGAGCATGGTCACCGAGCATGGTCACCACCGAGCATGGTCACCGAGCTTGGCCACTGAGCATGGCCACCAAGCATGGCCACTGAGCATGGTCACCGAGCATGGCCACCGAGCATGGTCACCGAGCATGGCCACTGAGCATGGTCACTGAGCATGGCCACTGAGCATAGTCACCGAGCATGGCCACTGAGCATGGTCACCGAGAAGGGCTGGGGACTGGAGGCTTTGTGGAGCATTGGTATGACATAATACGAACGTTTTAGGAAGTAAACATGTACCACTCCTTGTTCAAGACATGGAGGGTGAGGGTGGGCGAAGTGTATTCTTGCGGTCGGGCCTCTCCCTGCTCTGCCATCGACATCACTCATGTGATAAATCTCCCAGACTTTCCCCCGCCATATTTTGTGTACTGAAAAATGGTGGTGAGAATTGCCTGGGAACGAGGCTAGCAACACGAGACTTAGCTTCATACCATCACTCCCAATTGAGAATACACACTCGACATATATAGGCCTCCACATCAGAGCCAGCGAATGAGACAGACACACACACACACAAAACAAAGAACTTACTTCAGTAGTTCCGAGTGATCTTCTGTCTCAAACACCTCCCCTCCCTCCTTGCCTCCTCTCCCCCCAATAGGGACAAACAGCTCCGCATCATCCTCTTCCTCCAGCAAGGAGATTTTAGCTGCTCTCTTTGGTCTCTGGCCGGCACTGTTCTCTTCAAACAATGACGCAGCTGCAAACACGTTACACATATGAAAGATTAGCTGAACAGAGGTCTGTGTGGCAGTCCTTCTAGCTATAGTACGTAGCTAGCCCCACCAATTTATCTCAACTGAAGCACACACGTGTGTGTGTGTGTGTGTGTGTGTGTGTGTGTGTGTGTGTGTGTGTGTGTGTGTGTGTGTGTGTGTGTGTGTGTGTGTGTGTGTGTGTGTGTGTGTGTGTGTGTGTGTGTGTGTGTGTGTGTGTGTGTGTGTGTGTAGTCAGCCCGCCATTTTAATACAGGTACACAGGTGTACACGGGCTCTGGTACGTGTTCTGTTCATACGGAATCCATGTCAGTGCAGTGCAGTATGGATCTTAGACTGGATGACGCGCAGGGTATACACTCTATGAACACACTCTTGTGCTCAAATAGGGAGAATGCCTGACATTGTGTGCAATACTGGAGACACTACAAAGTCCAGGAAGGACGTGCCTAGTTCAAAGCTGAGGATTATCAGTTAATACAACGTACAAGTTCCCTTGCACTGTACGAGTATGTAAATCAAGCCGGCTTACCAGCAAAGGGCTGTCTCCCCTTGGAATCATCCTTGAATAGGTCAACATCTTCACTGCCTTCTGAGCTAAACAGCCCCTTATTGTCTATCGCTTCTGATCGATCACCAAAAATCTGCATATCTTTTCTTTTCACCTTGGCTACCTCTTCCTCCTTGCATTTCAAGAACTCTCTCCGGTGCTTGTAGTAGTTTCTGTCAGCGAGCAGATCAACCCCCAGAAACTGTAGGACAGGAACTGATGTACACATGTCACGGCTCTTTGAGATAACCTTGACGAGGCAGTCAAATGCGACCTGCCTGTCTTCAACGTCACTTGCACTCATGAAGAGGTGAAACTTTCTTGGGAAATCTGGCATGCGACATTCTGGGAAAGCGTCAGTAACATCCTTCTGAAGCTTCTCAAACGCAGCATAGTCTCTCGGAACCTGGAGAGGAGTCCGGTTCAAGGTGAAAATACTGCTTAAATTTTGTGGGCCAAAATTATTATGGAGCTACATTTTATTTATGGCCTCCTGTGACCTTTGCAAAATCTACCGTGACTGTGTGACGTTCGGTTGGACACATTTTCTGCGGGTGTGACTATTTGGTGCGCTCTAGTGGTGTGTTTTACATTCCCAACCTCAACACTCTCGTTCCCCGTCAACATGGTCTGGGACCAAAGGTAAATGTAAAGTGCCAACGAGAAGTGAAGCTACAGTTGGGGAATTTGAAACGTAGGAGTGCCTTGAAGATGGTTCAGGTTGGATAGGCTTCCAGTTGGATACTAGGAATGCCTGGTAGTACTGGCTTCTCCACCATCCCATGCAGCCCACTCCTTCAAGAGGCTGTACAGCCTAAGTGACCCGGGGTTGATGGAATGTACTCCACTAGTAGCCTCGTTCCCAGGCCCCGCCCAGCTTTTCGTCGCTTGCAGTACGGAAAAGCGGGGAGAGCCTGGTATGTTTCCTCACGTGAGCATTACGTAATCGTCAAGTGGCCAAAATTTTCAGAACGAAAAAGCAAAGTTTTGCGTATTGTTCAACCAACTACACGTTCAATGCTTGGTGTGTATGACAGTCGCCCCCCGCTAGCTAGATACGTGTGGTAAGTTACCTCGTACCTTTGCTCTTCTTGCTGTTCTGAGCCCCAGTTCGCCCACGTTCAATTAAGTCCTTTCTACCACCTTTCTACCCTCGACGTCATGCACGTGAGGAAACATACCAGGCCCTCCGCGTTCTTTCGTGCAACCGAAACGGCGCGCGGGCCTGGGAACGAGGCTACTCCACTAGAGCTTTCAAATGATGTTGATTTTGTTGACATGATCGTAAAGACTACCGAGAACACTTTTCAGCACAGTTTACCTCCATATATAATGCACGTAAGTCACATGATCCGTGTCCAACCTCCTCTGGTAGTATATGGAGTAATACAGTAAGCCACACCCATACCACACCTACGTATATGCATATGGGTAACAATCTCTGCATGGTTGTGGCAGCACTAAGTATGGTGCTTACTGGAGTGACCACCCCTTGTTCATGTACACTATCTACAACCCTGGAACTGATTTTTTGTGCGTTCTCTGAAGAGGAAACCATTACTGTCTATGCCCTTGGTTCAAATGTGTCTGACAGTATGCCATTTCATGCTGTGTGTACATGTAACGGTGATCGAAAGTAGTTATACGTAGCATAGTTGACGGAGACTTAACTTACAGTTATCCAGCCTGCAGGCTTTTTGCGATTTACTCCCCATGCTCCTCCTGCCTGTACTCCAAAAGAAGCACTTCATGCGGGGTTCTAGCAAAGTTTCGAGTCGGCGGCCGCGGAAAAGTATACCGGAAGTCACTCGGCGGATGACTCGGCGGATAACTTGAAGCTGGTAACATGAATCAGTGGTCAGTGATCACGTGCAGAACTATAAAGCATTCCACCCATTGTGGTCAGGGCTAAACCCTTTGCCAACCTTTAATTATTTTAAGCACCACTTGTCTAGGCAAGGTTTCACAGGGAGATGAATCTCATTAAGCACCAAGACCATTGCCTTTCACCTGTTCTCTCACAGATCCGGAGTTTGGATCCATTGATCGTACACTCTTGCTGCTCTATGAGTTTCCAAGCGTCTACACTCTAGTCCTCACCATGAACTGCACCACATTCTCCTCGCTGTGTTCTGGGAGCTTGAAGAAAGGCAGTCTGGTGATCACCACCACGTGGTAGTCTTTCACATTCTTTGGGGAGCTCGCCTGCTCATGGCCGAGCACAGACATGTCAATACCAGTCTCAACATTCTTCAGTTCCCTAGGGATGAAAGAGAAGGAGACATTATACAGGTTATGGCAGCAGAGCTATTTTGAACCCAGTGGGCCTGGAGTAGCTACATGTACGCTACTGTATAACTCTCCGACGTGGATATTGGTCCGGCAGGAAGTACATACTTTAGGTATAGGTACCGGAAATGTGCGCGCATCTAGAACCGGCCCTGGCCCTAATATACCCTAACCCATTGCCCTACTTCCTGCCGGACCAATATCCACTTCGATAACTCAAAGTGGGTATATGTATGTCAAGGGGCAGTCACGCCAATAAGCACCGCAGTCACAGCTGCGACCGCGTACGGTCAACCCGTATACTAAGGAATTCGGCCGGAAGGGGTGGAGTCGCTACGCATTTTCAACGGTCAAAGCCTGAAAATCAGCGCGGTCCACAGTCAAAGCCTCGAAAATCAGCACGGTCAACGGTCAAGCCGCGCAAAAGAGCGGTCAAAGTTTTGACCCGCGGTCGCAGCTGTGACTGCAGAATCTATGGACGTGACCTCCCCTTGTATGTCAATGTGTGAAAACCATATGGTAAATTCCTCCACTCTGAAAAGATTATTATGACCGTAACTTTGGGTGTGGTTGTATATAATGTGGGCCCTGCACTCGACCCTCACTGGCTTCATTGCTTAATTCTGATTCTAATATTCGGAAGTCCAGGCAGAAGAGACAGTATGCACCCGAATTATGGACTCCTTCCAAATAGCATCAACTAATTAGGCCTCTGATCCCACAGAATGGAAGGGGGTTCCGGAGATCTGAATCTGTGGTTAGGTTAGCCTCGGTCCCAGACCCAACCAACCAATCCCAGCACGGATTGCTTTAAGTACCGCGTTATATGCGCTGGATAAATGGTCTGGGAACGAGACTATGGTTAGCTTGCATAGACCCATAAAGCATATATACACAGTAAGCTGCCTACCTCATGCAATGTTACGACAAGTAAATGCAGAATCAATGAATCGGGATCGAGCTGTACTGGACTGAGCAGAGAATTGGAGAGACGTCCCAGTCTCGGTATGGTCCAGGCTCCCTCCTGGATGAACGCGGGGAGGAGAGAGGCTGGTAACGTTTGTGAGAAAAGCTGTCAACTTCCGGTGCCTGAATCTGGTGGTACCAATCAGATTGCCGAACTACAGGCTCAAAATGAATTCAAAGGTTGCAGCTAATCCAAAGGGATACATGAAAAGGAGGTGGTTGGAGCAAATGAAGCAAGGTGAAATGCAGTTGCTAAGGTGTGTGAGAGGTGAGATTGTAGTTGGTCTGTTGGACAATCTCGCTGGTCTTTTGTTGCAGCTAATGTAATCAATGGACCACAAAAGTTGCTTGTGAGAAGTGTCTTGAGTCTTGCTGAAGTCTAGGATGTCTTGAGAACAAAGAGTGAAATTTGTAGAGTTTGACATGATTCTTATTAAGGCACGATATTTGCCACCAAAGTGGGAACGTCTTATGTTGACAGGCCCGTAGCCAGCCTTGTATAGAGGGGGGTTCAATCTCATCCGGAGGTATGAGGCAGCTGGGATAGTATGACAGCTCAGAAACTACGTGAAGAGTGGAAAATTTTGGGGGGCCATTCTTTTTCACAACTACTTCATGCTTGGTGCTACACTGATAATGCTTTCCTGCTTCCGTGCACAACAAAACGCTGGCTTACTTTCTATCCGTTCATCACTTGCCATGCAGGCATGCACAGTAGTCACATGATACTGGTGAGTTCATTCAGGCCCCCCCCCCTGGCTACAGGCATGGTCGAACACAAGTGATTATGTGCCAGAAGTCGACAGCTGTTTCATGATTGCTACAGGACTCCTCTCCTCCCTGTTCTTTTCTCTTGAGGAGAGGGCATGGGACCAAGCCCCCCATCCCATCAAACATGTTTACCAGCCTTGAGGGCTGGAGCCTGGACAGCTGCGAGACTTCTCATGCATGGGGGAATTTCAGCCATATTGGGGTTAGTCTCCTTCCCAGCCAGTGAGATCTCAACAATCCTCACTGGGGTTATTATTGTCTAGTCTCGCATGGTCCAGACCCTTCCCGCGACGATTAGTGGGGCGAGGCAAAAGAGGAGGGGAGGGAGGAAGAAGGGTCTGGTGACTCTGAACAGGATGCCATTTGCGATGGAATGTAATCATTGAATAATTTTCCGTATATGTAATATTACACGTAACTTACCTCAAGTATGATAGTAGTTGATCGATCGACTTAATAGTGAGACATTCCAGAACCCGTGGGGAGACTCACGAAAACGTCCCTATCGCATGCACGCTTTGTTCGGGCATCAACTGCATGTAGCCTAGCTGTGAAGCTGCTAAGGAGGCAGTTTTGCTCACCCTGAATCTTCTCGCCATTTCACACGTTCAAAGCGGAAATTGTGCCACAAATTACTTGCTGCTTCAATCTGGTTGGCCCTGCCAGCATTCCGGTAGAGCCAACAACATCCTGTTCAGAGTCACCAGACCCTTCTCCCTCCCTCCCCTCCCCTTTCGCCTCGCCCCACTAATCGTCGCAGGATCCGTCTCCCTCCCGCCCCGGAAACGAAACGCAGAAGGGTCTGGGAACCAAACTAGGGAGGGTCTGGGCCACGCGAGACTAATTATTGTCTAGGAATGAGACTACCCAGGGATGGCGCTTAGAGGGAGAAAATTGGTACGTTTAGCGTGCACAGCAATATTACTCCCAGCTGCTACATCCTATGGCATACTTAGTATTGCAGGCTATACCCCACTACCAACTAGTGACAAAGGGGCGTGACCAGGACGTCCTCATCCGCTCATTGGCATTGCATAATAATGTCTGAAACATGCGGTCCAAGTCATTCAGTCCCTCCTGCAGCTTACCTTTTTGTTACTGTTACGTTTCGTGGCATCGTCTTTCAAGATCGTGCCAAGTTAGCTCGCTCTGTGTTTTATGATTTACTCACGCAGCGTGCACGTGCGCGTCCACATCTGAGCTAGCCCCACCCATTTAGTTGTATGACGTCCATGTTTACATGCCAGCACGCGTAGGCCAGGGAGTAGCTGCATTGACTGGATTATTCTTTACAGTGTGTATGCACGTATGCACATATGCAAGACTATTGCGTCACTGCATTCAGAGGTGGCTGAACATCAGTCGATCACCATGCAGGTAGGAATAATATACCAGCAGTACAAATCTACAGACAGAGCTGTGCAGTTTCATTGATCAATGTACAGCAACCTGATTACTGCACTAAATTCAGTAGGATTTAATTCTTCTCCATGTAGTTAAAAGTTCCATCAACAATGTCACAATGCGCAGACGGTACAATGAATTTATTCAAACTTCAAAATTTCAACCATTGGGAAGAAACTACGTAGTTAAATCAAATGGAATAGTACTTGCGTAGGCCATCAATGTAAATCCATTCAATAGCTCTTGCAGGCGACAGCAGTTTACAATAGTGCATCCCAGAGACAGGCTTGATAAAATAATCAGAAGCTGTTCGCAACATAGGAGATCGTATCTCCACGATCTCACCTCCCGTTGAATTAGTACCTTTGCTGTACGAGAGGGAGGCCAAGACCCACAAGGGTCCAGCACCATATGGCCCCTTGTCCTCCCCCATGACAAGCTGAACCCCAAATTCTTGAAATCGAGCGTACGTGTTGCTACTTGTGTTCTGTAGAGCCCAATCATAGGCCTGCTGGTTGATCACTTTGCAGATTGAGGAACCATCCGAGACATTGAAGCTGACGTTGTGATATCCTGCTGCCTCCATGACTGCTTGCCGAGACTTCAGTTTCGCTCTAATTTCATCAGCGGAGGTAGCAAAAAAAGCAGTATCAAGCTTGTCGAGTATCTTGTAGATATTTTGGGTAGCCGTTGAAATTTTAATTTCACAGCTAGGTGTTGGTGATGTGCAGTTGTTTAAAATTTGGGGAAAGTATTCGTGACCAAGTTGTACTGCTGGGTGGAAGGCATCAGTGTCAATGAGTTTTGCCGATGTGAGATTGCCCATCACTTGCTGGGCCTGTTGTGACCAGGGGCAACCGGTGGTACATGTAGAGCTTGGGGGATTGTCATAGCAAGGGGGCTTGAAGTTGTAGAAGCCCTCCAGTTCATAGGCATTAATAATAGGTTGAAGGAAATCACCAGTTTTCTGAACAGCAGTTGCTAGTGTTGACAGTGAGCCAGTGTTTGTAGTGAAATAAAGATGGAGACGAGCAAAGCCACAGAGGTGTGAGCATCATCGAAACTGATCTCGGGTTTGAGGTCCCGGGACTTGACAGCGCCTGGAGGATTGCCAGAAGCAAACTGGAAGTGGGACATACCCATCACCACAGTGACAGGAAAGTTTTTAACAGCAGTGTCCGGCATGGTATTGGCATGCAAGATACGATGGTAGTATTCTTCCATGATGCGTGTCACTCGACACAGTCCATCCAGCTCTCCACCAATTGTGAGTGTAGGAACGGGAAAGGTCACATTCCTGTACGACCTGAGAAGGTAGGAGCCCATTAGAATCTGTGCCACAGCACTTTTTGGATTGTCATGGAGGTAATTCTGCAGGATGATTCCACCCAGCGAATGAGCAGCAAAGAAGATCTTCGATGTGTTCATGCCTGAAGCAGTCATGTTTTTCAGGACACGGCTAATGCCACCAGAAATTACGATGGGTTCCGGTACATCAAATGCAAAATCTGGGATGCCAACCCAGACGGAGTATTGTGATGCTTTCTGGATAGCCGACACAAGGGGGATATACTGGTCTGGAGTTATTTGAGCCCCTTGAATATATAGCAGGGCAATGGTATCTGTTCCAGTCTTGACGGGTTTTACAATGACATCTTCACATGAAACGTGGACTGCTAGCATGCACAGGAGTGTGGATATTAGCAACATCTTCCTCACTATACGTATATGCTTGTTGTACCGAAACTCCTTTAACTGACCTACAGTAATGAATAGAAATACACATGAAACTAGTGAGGTTATCGTACTTGTCTTAAATTCCAGACTATAATATTTTGGAACAGGGGAGTACTTAGCCTCGTTCCCAGGCACTCGTTCGAGAACGAGAGCCTGGGAACGAGGCGAGGGAGTACTTATCCTTCAGCTATGTATGTAGCTAGGACAAGAGGCAGCTAAGCCCTCAGATAGCAAGACAGTGATTGCAACTAACTCTCGGTAGCTCATGGTACATGTATATACCGGTACAACTGGTATTCCCATAATGAGGTTCAGCCATGTTGCAGCTGGACACAAATATCCCATGGCTTTTATCGGGGGGGGGGGGGGGAGAGGTCACTGCAACAAGCACCAGTCACAGCTATGACTGCACATGTTGACCCCGTACACTAAGGAAGGGGTGGGGTCGCTACACAATCTTCTGTACATTATCACATAGTCAATCAGCGGTCAACGGCTGAAAAACAGTGCTGTTAACAGTCAAAGCCAGTGTGGTCCAATGGTGAACCGAGTGGTCAAAGTTTTGACCCGCGGTCACAGCTGTGATGACAGAGTCTGATTAACCTCCCCCTCCCCCTGCCATTTTATATCCTAGGGTTCCTGCCCACTTCCAGACCATATTCAGGTTGCAGTAGGTGACTGCCTAGGGAAGCTGTTGGGTGAGTGACTATATGGTAGCCTCATTCCCATCATTTTGATCGCTTGCAGTATTTACATATGGCAAGTGGTCAAATACTGTGTTGATTGCCTTTACGATACTGGTGGTGGGAATGACCTGGGAATGAGGCTATGACTATGGCATGTGTATGGCACTTGTAGAAAAGTAACTACTTCACTTTGCAGTTGCAGATTCCGGACATAGGCCTACCTCCCTTATTTGCATTTGTTTTTAGCGAAACAATATATGCCTTGCACTTCCAAGACACAAAGATACCACAAAGCAAACTAGCTATCACTGCACTTACTCTTAGTCTAGCTCTTACATGTCTTACAATACTGTAAAATCGCAAAAAAAAATCGCAAACTATTAAAACGTACAATTTGCAATTGCCTTACTATCGGCTTAGGTCTTTGTAAATCTTTTCGGTGGAAAGGACTGGCCATGACCTCCAGCTGAGCGTGAGAGCAAAAGGTGACTGTGGTGAACATAATCATGAGGCCTAGGCCCGCCCATGCAGCTCAAGTCACATGCTTGCAGAGTCAGTTTCCGGCCTCGTACCCAGGCCGATACCACGAACCGTTGGCTAGCCTGGGTACGAGGCACATGTGAGACACTCTAATCAAAGCGCACTGAACTAGTCCTGCACGTGGCGCGGTGTGAATCCAGTTTGAGTTGCACTGGCTGACTGTATGTTGTGTTGCCGTGTCGTGTGAGTCCCCAAGGAAATGAGCGACTGGGAGGATGATGCTACGTGCAGCTCTTTCCAGATGAGCTCAGGCGCAGCCGTTGTCCCAGACTATTACTCAAAGAAAAGTGGTGAGTGGTGAAACTTTGTATAATAATACTGTCATGTAATTTCTATTTGAAGTTGCTGTTCCAGTTAATGGTTTGCCTACTATTTATGCACTTGCAAAGCATGAGCATGGGCACATAAGGTAACGGAGGGGGTTTCCGGATAGCAAGGGATTTCCGGACACGGCCCCAGCTTTCGCTCTCTAGGAGCAGATTTTGCTAACAACTGCACAGCGTTGGAAAGTTTGAAGGTAGGGTATGCATGCGCATTTAACATCATTTGGAAGAATTGCTAACGGAGCGAATGCGAGGGGCATGAATGCCGTGTCCGGAATTAAAAGACTGTCCGGAAATCCCCTTCGTTACCTTATAATCTGGTTCCCAGACCCAACCCACAAGGGAGGGTCTGGCCAAATGGCCTACCCTTCTGCATAGCCAAGGAATTTCATTCAGTGTGAATTATGAGTAGGTGAGAAGCCACAGGCGCTAGGCTCATGACTGATGAATAACATTATGTACGGGTGCGCGTGCTGCACTGCACGTATAACGCTGTTCATCAGCTGCACATACCAGTTAACGTGCAGTTTTCCCTCGTCGATGCTTACTGCGGAATGCAGTGCTCGCAGCTACGCGGAAGGGTAGGTCATTTGCCCAGAACCTTCTCACTGGTTTGGTCTGGGAACTAGACTAGGGCACATATGGAACACCGAATGTGATAAATTTGTGGTATATCGTTCCTACATGTAGACCCCACGTAGAAAAATTGAGAAGGGGTCTGGCAACACGTAATACAATGCAGTGTCCCAATCAGTTACACAATCATGTGTGAATGTTTACACATGTGCTGATAACTTGAGGTGTGCACATGTACAGTGCTACTGTATACTAGCTTGAAAGTCATCAAGCCGTTTTTATGCTTGGCATGTGGCAGTGAGGCACTAGCCCGTGAGCAGAGAGCTGCTGAATGCAATGGGAAGGTAACCATACATGTATAAACGAATGTTTTTCCCGTAGCCGGCTGGTAAGCACACAAACACAGAAATTAAAGCTTCCACTGCCCCGCTCAGCTTCTTTGACACCTGAGTATTTCAAGGGTTTTCCTGGTTGACTAGGAGTCATGATTGTACTAAGGTTCTTCAATTCCAACCAATGGTCAGTTACATACTTATCTGCTAAGATTCGACTATAGTGTTGTATCTTCAACAGAATGGCAGTTTACCGTAGATGGAATTGCTTACAGTACAGATCACACGTAAGGTAACAAATTCGCGCGTGTAGCGTGGGGTTTACTCGCGAGTGACAAGTAGTTAACTCGCGAGGACTCGCGTGTGGTGCCACGAGGACTCGCGAGTAATTATTGCGAGCGAGTGCGCACGAGAATATACACAGTACTGGATCGCACAAAGAACAAAATAAGCACTTGTACATTGTACAAAGACAAAGAAATGAACAAAACTACATCAGTCTGAACTTCCAAGACAGTCCGTTTCCAGAGGTAGCTGTGAAGACCGACCCAGTGGAGGCCGAAGAGTAGCAGCGGGGAACTTCGTAACAGCGAGTACAAACGCAAGATCAACAGCAGCAGAACGAACGGGAGAGCGTGGGGCACTGGAGTGCACGACAGGGGATCCAGTCCTTCACCCTTGCAGTCGCCCATGCTATCCCGTTCTACTGCTCTTGCCTTTTTTATACTTGTTCGTCTTCTGGCACAGTTTGTCTCCTTTCTCCTGCCTCCATCATCGCGCAGTTACTCCTGGTCTTGTTTTTCTTCAGTCTCTCGCGACTATTTGTATTTCTGGCTTCTTCGTTCCTTCGATATGCGATCGGCACTGGCTTCTTTTCCATGACCTGGCTGTAGCTTGCACGTGGTTTATCGCGTATACTCATTGAACTCGACCGTGCACTCGAACCTTGAACTCGCGTTACACGCGAGGGCGGAGCTTGTCACTCGCGAGTGAAAACTGCGGGCGGAGCGAGTACTCGCGTGTGCGCGCCTGTTAACTCGCGAGTCAAACGCTCGCGTGTGTTACCTTACATGTGATCTGTACTGTAAATTTTACTACTATTTATCCACGACCGCGGTTTAGGCCTAATCAGGCCTCATCAGGTACAGGAATACATTATGTAGCATGCATGCAGAGAGGTAATTACTTACATGTATAATAGCATCCATGTCACAAACCTCTCGCAAACAATCCCTCTTGACGGTTCTGTCCTCCACTGCCCCTCATGGATGTTCTGTCCTCCATCGCCCCTCGTGAATGTTCTGTTGTTCTGTCCTCCGTCGCCCCTCGTGAATTTTCTGTCCTCTGTCGCCCCTCGTGAACGTTCCCTTGTGACGGTTCTGTCCTCTGTCGCCCCTAGCTCACGAACGTTACCTCATGAAGGCGCATGCGGTGATGTTGTCTAGTTTATGGACGTGATTCTGACTTGCCATCCACGTGCAGTGGTGTTTCCAATTGGCGCCCCTGTTCATTCAATGTATGGACAAAGATGATGCTAGGGTTGACAATGAGTTCCTACTCCATACATGTATATACAATGGCTCTCGTAGCCTATACATGTGTAACGATCGCGGCCGAAGGCAGCAAACAACAAATCTTTTAATCACAGAAGCTAACTTACAAATCACTCAGAAATTCCCAATCCGGCTAGAACTGATAACACATGGTCTACAGTACCACAATAAGGCTGGCTTGTGCCGCCGAGGCGCGGGCCCACACCAACAAAAGGGTAATTACAATGGTAATCCACATACTGAGTCATTACACATGTAGAGAACTGTCAGCATGGTTACATGTAGCAATGATTGCACAGTGTTCAATCACATGGGAACAGTCAAAGTGTTGAGCCATTAACAGGTACTGTCTGGATGCTTTCTCAGCATATATGTGACTTCATTCATCTTGGGTTGTTACGTTGGTCAAGTAGCCTCGAACCTAGGCACAGAGGAAGGGGAGAGAGCACCTGGTATCCACTGCTTGCGCATGCGCTTAATTGTTCTGCATGAAACCATGTGGATGACATCGGATAACTTTCTGGGCGTGAACACTGACATCTACATGTACATGTATACTACAGCAGCTTTCACTCTCATGATTGGAACTTAGTCTGTCATCAATGCCACGAGGGATGGCTGGTCTTGGAAGGGGCCACATGTATAACAGGAAAATGATCATCCTTGACTCACTACCGTTTATTGATAGCATTGACCCAGCATACAGTAGCAGTCAATAAAAAGTTTACGTTCCGTTTACAAACAACGATCGTTCTACGGTCCGTTCCGTTATTACGCAATCTGCCCGTACTACGGTTGCTGAGTCAGCAATTATCGCCGTCGCAAGTAAGCGGCCAAGTTCGTCGACTTTTATCTCCGGTTACAAGTAAGCTACAGACAAGGGACAAACGCCAGCGTATAGTTAAGGCCTTCCAATAAGGCATATTTAAAAATCAGCCAGACCTTTCGAAGGATGTGCAAGTTCCAAGAGCTTTCGCTTGGTGGGCGGGGTTTTCGTAAGCGATCGATCGCATTGCCACTGTATCTCCGGTTCTGCGAAAGCTGTAGACATCGAACAAAGACCAGCAGGGAGAGAGATCCAGGGAGTAAAACATAACCCAGGTAGAACAGCGTCGGACATAGGCTGCATCCGCTATAAGCGTTAAAAGTTTTTACTACGCTTGTATACCGTAAAAACAGTGCGTATAAACGCTGACGTAGCAATAATTTCACACCGTTTTCTGAGCCGTTTCTCACCGTAAAACGATCGTTGTTTGTAAACGGAACGTAAACTTTTTATTGACTGCTACTGTAAATGTTATTCTGGAGGCACTCCGCTCCCCAGTGATTGAATCTACTGAACGCAGCAGTCGGAGACTACAATGACTACGCTGTCATCTTGGGCAAGCTTCACATCAAACACGAACGGTATAACATAATGACTTACTAAAACCAGTACGTAGCCAGAGTCTCTTCGTATACTCACTTTAGAGATGCCCTCTGCTCAGGTTCGAGCATCATCGCTGCACATCCAAGTCGCTGAAGGTACGAAACAGCCTGGTCTAGGTCTTGCATAAAGTCGCCATTATTGACAGAATACGATCGTGATATGGTTACATACACGTATCTGACGTCAACAAGCCACGGGGATGATGCAGTGTTATCCGGGATTCCTGGAATGTCGGGAGATGAAGCGCATGCGCAAACAGTGGATACCGGGCACTCTCTACCCCTCCTCCGTGCCTGGGTTTGAGGCTAGTTGGTCAAGCTGCAAGCAGCTATCACGTGCACGCCATTCAGATCGCTTAGGTCTGGCATGTACAAGGTGAGGTATCGTATGAACCACACACCTTCTTCATTATCTCTGCGGCATTAAGCCCAGGCCACACGCTATGTCTGCTGAACATCTCTAGGTACAAGCATCCCAGGAACTAGATGTCTGCAGCACAACTCTTTTAACCTTCTTAAACATCTCGGCCGGTGTGTTCATGGCCCCTTGCTCTTGGTTGTCATGGTCGCTTCGGCTGCCTGTTTGAGCTCAGTGACTCCCATGTCACAGACAGACGCACCTCGGAGGTTTGTGTGATCTGTATGTAGATAAGCATAAATCAGGGTAACACGTGAGACGAAAGTAATTTGTGTACTTTGTGTGTCAATGCCTACCCATTTGCCCTCTTCCTCCACGTCCAAAGGATGTAAATCCCAAAGACCTTCTTGCTTCTTGCACTGACTCACCCTACCTCCTGCACATAACCGCCAAGAGTCCATGGTTTGCCATCCAGAAGATTAGCATCCATCACTAGATGCAGGTCTGCTAGGTCGCTGTGACGGTGATGTGCTCGAGCATGTGTGCCCTTGCCGTTTACATGGCTAAGGCATCCTACCGGTAAACATGCACACAATTGATCCAGAAATTAGATTTCAAGTACATCTTCCACTCTTCCATATATATAGGCCGTACCATACAGGTATCTGATCTGCTTCTTGTATGAGTGCGTATGTATTGTGGTCTATAAATTTACTTTGAGTCTCACGGTGCGTAGACAGTCGTAATGTATTAGCCTCCATGGGTCTTACCTCATCAAAGTGTGTATTTCGGATTTCTGATGTGTCTTGGCAGATGAATGATTTTTCTCCGGAGTGGCTTTGGAGGTGATTCTTGAGGCTCTCCACCCGACGAAAAGGCTTTGGTACAGCCAGGATGCTGCATTGGAAAATAAAGATCAAGGATAATCACTCCTGTGCATGGCTGACTATGTGCATTTTATCTGCACTCCACGAGGATGGACCATTGGTTCTAGTCCACTGACGTTGGTTGCCCAACTCTAGATTAGTTCTCCTTGCTACTCAGACAAACTAACGGGTATGGCACAATTATTTTTGGTACTTAGACATACAGCTACACTTACAAAGAATCAGATGAACTTAGTATGATCATACCAGATTAATGACATGGAACAAGACTCACCACAAGATTAATTATGTCACATGATCGTCACATGACTGTTTATTACTGAATTTATAGTCAATACTAAATGCTGATTGTGCTTCGTTTGCCAAGGCAGAAGCCTTGCAGATTGCAGTGTCCATTGTGACACATTCTGTAACAAAGTAAGATGTAGTCATCTGTATCTAAAAGGGTTATGCACAGATTTTTTTCAGCAGGTATGATTGTTAATTCTGAGGGAGAGTGTTGTAGGGTTCGTAGAGTATTTCATTGTTTAGTGGAAAGGTTCGATCTTGTGGGTGTGCAAATTGAGGGTAGATTTTCGTTAAGGATGTCCTTGGTATTGTTAGTAGATGTAACCCTCCAATTGAGAGTTTCCACTGTAGGTTGTTGCTAGGGGAGGTTATTGAAGGTGTGGGGATAAAATTTAGGCAGGGAGGGCGGTTTTGGTTAGTACACTGACCGGGGATGGGGTTGAGGTGGAGGGATTTTGGGACTTGGCTAATTTGGACCTAAGGTTTTGTGCAAAATCATCGAAACGGTGCAGCAAATCTGTGTGCTGTATATGTGGAGGGGTGCATGGATTGGGTGCGAAGGACAAGCCTTTGGTGAGGAGGTGTTTGTCCTCGTGTGTAAGTGCATAGGAGCTAAATTGAACAAACTATCTAGACGAGCCACAGGGTGATCGATACCAGTATGACTGCGATTTGGAAGTCGCCAATAAAATCTTGTTGTAGGCAATCTCCAAATTGTGAATAGCAGGACAGGAGAGGGCCCAGAGAGATGAGCCCTAGAGAGACATACAGTAAGATTGAAACAAGCGAGTGAGTATAAGGGACCAACTCTAGGGAATGCAGCGAATAGACAGTTGGCTTTCCGGACCATATCCCGCATTCTGAGGAGGGTGTCTTGAGAGTCACTCAAATTATAAGATAGTTGATGACCGAGGTGTGTAACAGTGTCCGAGAACTGCAGCAACTGACCACAGAAGAAAATTTGAACTGAACAACAAGATGACGGAGAGCGGGAGAAGCGAAGTAGTAAAGAGTATAGGTGAGACATACAGTAAGACTGAAACAAGCGAGAGTACTGACGGACACCTTTTGAAACAGGAAAAGAATTGGAGAAAGAGTCGGCCCACCTGATGCACATGCGTTGATCCTTGTACCAGGAGAGAGGGCAGGTCTCTATGAAGTAGTCTCTTGAAGAGAATCTCGTGATCCTAAAAGCATCAAGGAGACAGGCAAAAACAGGAGACCCTTCATGTACAAAACGCGCTACAACATTCTTTATTGTCCCAGGATGAGATGATGGACATCTTAGGCTTGAAACCAAACTGCAGTCCAGAGGTCAGGAAGTACTGAGGAAAAGAGAGAAGAATACACCATGCAAGGACCTTACTAAGAGTTGGGGCAAGCGCAATTGGACGATAATTGTCAGCTATAGTAGGGTCTTTAGTGCCTTTGGGGATAGGAACGAGAGTACAGTTTCGAATGAGTGGGTCAGAGCCAAGCTGACAAGAGAAATGTCAGCATCGCTAAGGGGACACTTCAAAGGCATTTGTATTTTGACGAATAAACCTAGAAATTGCCCAACCTTTTCTTGGGTCGTGGCCAAGGAGGACCCTTCGTGTTGTGGTTCATTTGCTGAGACTTCTTCAATCCATGGTGGTTCGAATAAATCTGGCAATAGCGTTTTGGAACGGGTGTGGGAGCTCACAGAGGATGGGGGGGGCTTCCTGCAGCTGGCCGTCTCCTGGGAAATCAGGAAGAAGTAGCACACTTTGTATGTCAGCTGGTTTGTTCTTCTTTTGCAAAGTTGCCTCAGTCAGTCCTGTAGTAGGCTTATGAGTATTGGTACGTTTCGGCTTTTTAGGTTTAGGCTCAACCTCCGGCGAGTCACCATCGCTGGCATCCTGTTCCGACACCAGTTCTTGAATCCTCTGCTGCAAGTAATGCTTGCTATCTGTAAAGAAAGTACAGCACCCAGTCAGATCATAAGTTGCAAATAAAGGATCAGAATACGAATAAAGAGTTAGCTAGCTAGCTTTTTTTTTCCTATGAAAGTTTATGCAAGAAATGCAATGCATGGTAGCTACAATAGCCAAGGCTAATAATATTAGTAACATCCAAGTACCTGCTTACCAGATAAGTCCATGACAACTACTTTGTACTGAGCGCTCCGTTTTGTCCACCGGCACAGGCCGCTAACCGGAAGGTCTTTCTGCATTGGAAGCGGGCGGGGCTCTATCACCCACGCTGCCGGAACAACTGTGAAACGCCCATCCTCCTCCCACTTCACCAACGCCCACAGTGCGGTCGACATTAGTTATCGCAACCAAGTTAGACTTTGAGAACACAATCTCTTCCGCAGCCGGCCATCTCCTGGGAAGTCAGGGAGTCTGGAAGAACTTCTGAAGTAGCACAATTCGGCTAGAGCTGAAGTGTGAAAGCTGAGGAGTCAGAGGACTGTCGACCACACATGCACCGACAAATGGAGAGAGTGCGCTGGTACCGAAGAAGTGACCGAAATGGCAGGCTGGGTACAGACCAAAGTGGCATCTGCAGGTCACAAGGAAAGTTGGCAGTACACGGGTAGAGGCCGGTTGATTGAAGCGGCAGGTTCGCAATGCTCGTAGACAACAAGTTGGTATGCTATGGTCTTAACTATTAGGTTAGCAGTCAGGGATTAGTATTAAGGTGGCACATACCCCTTTACGTTAGGTTACCTTTAACCGTCGGGGGCTCCCAACGGTTAAAGGTAACCTAACGTAAAGGGGTATGTGCCACCTTAAGTAACGGTCAAGATCAGGAATCAGGTCAAGATTAGTAAAATAGAATTAGGGGTTAGTATTGGGATAGAGTCATTATGAGGCTAATGCTGCTTTCAATAGGGAAACCACTAAGTGGTTCATTATTGGCTAGCATTTTGGCTGTGGTGGTTGTAACTATGAGATGAGATGTCGCTGGTACTGCCCACCTGTAACATATAGAACGAAAACAGCCTATATACATGTGTATCAAACTCTGTGCAGTGGTTCATTATTGGCCGAATGTTTGTTGTAATTTTTAAATATGTGTTGTATCCATATAGTCAAGCATTTAGTGTACCTTGGGGGAGTTAATGTGCTTTAAATAGAGTTGTCCTTTTGTGATAGCGATGCTGAAAGAAAAACATACGAGTGCTAGTTACACAAAGTACACGCAAATTGATAACACTGGAAAAAGCTGTTGTATGCTTGTACTTGCACGCTGTTAACGGAACACTCAAATTTTAATTCACAAGAAATACAAGACTGCTTAAATACAAAACCAAAGTCACACATAAGCCTTACAAGAACAAAGGTACAAATACATAGTGACATCATTCATTCATTCATTCATTCATTCATTAGTGCCTACACAGTAACACATTAGTGCCTACACATCCAGGAGGTAGCTCATTAGCACATATACTACAAATGCAAGTACACACATAATTACAATGAATGAAATCTACTCCTATTGTGGTTTCCTTTTATTGTCCAGTCTTGCTGGCTTTTGAACTGTTGCCTTTGGTCTTGGAGCGGCCACACGCCCTGTTTGTGGCTGTTAGGCATGGCTGCCTATAGACATAGTTGAAGTACTCGTCGTCCATACTTTCGGGGAGCTGAATCCTATAGAAATATAACGAATATTGGAGTGGTCAGAGGTGTAGTATGCATGCATACATTCCTATACTTGGTAGAAATATCTCACCGAATCAATCGTTTGCCGGATGAAGGTCAGGCCATCTTCAGACAGGTTCCCTGCGGCCATGACGTCCTCCCCGAAGACGCTGTCTCTCGCGAGATTAATCCCCACCCGGCCCACACCAACTGGAGTTATCTTGTGACTATAACGATTTATTATCGCCTGTGGCGACTTCAGGGTGTGCCTGGTGGGAGACGCTGGAGGTCGAAGTAGTCGCTGCCGCACAGGGTGGGGAGAGGGTGACTGCCAACTCCCAGACGGTTGCTGCCAACTTGGCCCAGGCTGGGACTGGTGTCGCTGGGGCACCCAACTTGGAGCAGCCATCGGATGTGCCAATGGTTCCGGATTAATC
>OZ007517.1:2917058-3105268 GCA_963931865.1 Axinella damicornis | reverse complement strand
GATGAAATTGAAATAATTATGAAAGAGTAAAGTAGGTAGCTACGTACGTACTGGTAGCTCTTATCGTCCATAATCTTAAACGTAGCTCTTATCATCCGTAATCTTAAACGTACATCAAACGATTTGCAATGTCATCCTCCCGCTGACTTGCAACTGGAACCTGATGAATGTCTAATCGGCCCAGGGTCGCAGAGCTTGATGGCGGTGGGGGAGTAGGAGTAGCAAGAGGGGTAGCAGGAGGGGGAGTAGGGGTAGCGGGAAGGGGGGGGGGGGGGGGGGGGGGGGGTGCTTGATCAATCTGCAAAGGGTATAGTATTATGCAAGTGGACGTGGAATAGTGCGTACTGTTACACGAAGCAAATGTTTGCAGACGTGACTGGTATAGAAATAAGTAACGATGCTAGCAGAGTAGACACATAACGGTATAAGGGAACGAGTCTTTACCTTCCGGATCTATATCTTCCAGAGAGCTTGTATAGGCACCCATATTAAATTTTGCTGTTAAGTTTCTGATGTAGGACGTTCGTTGCTATAAGTAGCAGGAGGTCGTAATACGTGACGCTCATGCAGATCATCAGAGTGCGTCCAATGCGGATCTCGTAGTTCTTCAACGAGAACGTTGGTGGGTGGGGCTGGTTGGTGGGTGGAGCTGGTTGGTAGGTGGAGCTAATTGGTGGGTGGGGCTAGTTGGTGGGTGGGGCTAGGCGTGCAGATTGAAGGATTTTGTTGATCAGGGGTGGATAAAGGATATCGCGTAGTTTTTATAATTATGTTGAAATGTGTATGTGTGTACGGATATTTGTGAATATGGATGCCTTACCTGGTTTTCATAGTGCCGTCGGTGGCCTCTATCTAGAGGAGAAAGGTATTCATATTGGTCTGTTTATGGTTCTTAAACTCGGACTCAAGTGCATTCCTGATCCACTCGTCAACGTGTCCTTCGCTTCCCAGGATGTGGGAAGTATTAGCGAGTCCAGTTGGTGGTTGTTAAGTGATGATGGTTAGTTGAATCTTTGCTGTAAAGATGTTTATGTAGTGAAGTTGATTTCAACATACACTGTGAGGGTGATATGTGACCCCAATATGGGTGGTATTGTGGATGGTCTAGAGTGTATGTGTGTGGGTGATATGTGACCCCAATATGGGTGGTATCGTGGATGGTCTAGATAGAGTGTATGTGTGTGCAGAGAAGGTGTGGAGGTTCATTATGTTTCTTGAAATCAGAGCTGGTGCAGGATATTGAGTGGGAGTGGGGGTGGGGCATGTATCTCATCCGTGTTGACGGTGGCATTGGTATGATTGCTGGAGGTGTGTGTGTGTGTGGTGATACTTCATGGTCCGTGCAATTCAAGCAATTCCATCTTCGGTTATTTGGTAGAGGCTTGATTGTCCAATGCGATTTCTGAGCCAGGTTTTTATTACTTCATTTGAGAAAAGCTCCTTTCTACTGAAGCAGTGCCAACGGGGATAGCGAGGCAGATCTTAGCAAGCATGCTGATGTTCGGGAACGTTGATATCAACATTTCGTTAGTGCTGACCTCTGTCAACTGGGAGTGCAAACTGCCCTTTGGTTGTTTCGACAGGTAGCTTCAATACGTTTTCCACTCTGTGTGAATATCACTGGATATGAGTGCTTTCCCCCTAACCTTATTAGCACACCTTGGCACTTGGTTTGGGAGGAGGCCTGTGTTGGGGGGTACCTTTTATTTGATACTGTGCGATTAGGTGCTGGCAATTGTCCTCACCTCTGCTCGAGGTAGGCAAATCAATGAAGTTGTCTATTTAGCTTTCTTCTGAAATGCCTCTTTAAGGTCTCTCTATATAGGGATGATGGGTTATGCAAGAGCAAAGTATGTGGATAGCTACTGGTAGCTCTTACCATGCGTTATGACATATTGCAATTCTTCCTCCACTGGTTGTTGGATTCATAGAAAAAAATGTGTTCACAGCGTGTGAGTTACAAGCAAGGAATGCCTAACCTTAATAGCACACCTTGGCACTTGGTTTGGGAGGAGGTTGGGGTACATTTTATTTGATACTGTTCGGTTTGGGGCTGGCAAGTGTACACACCTCTCCTCCATGTAGGCAAATCAATGTGATGAAACCATCCAGTGATCTTTGCCGGAAAGGCTTGACTGTTACCTTGCCTGGCGGGGCATGGTTCATCAGACGCCCAAAAGTTTCAAATCTCCTTGTGGCATCCAAGCAGTGCTGCCCATTGGGTGTCTGAATAATTAGGTTTCTTCTGAAACGCCTCTTCAAGTTTGTATTCCATGGAAACATCCACGAGGATTCTTAGTTTCCTCTCCTTTCTAGGGATGATGGGTTATGCAAGAGTAAAGTAAGTGGGTAGCTACTCGTCACAGCTGAAAATTGAACCTTGTCTCTGAGAGGATCGACCTGCCACTGTATATATGTATGTATGTGTGTGTGTGTGTGTGTGTGTGTGTGTGAGTGCATATGTTGGGAGAGGGTGGATAACAGGTCATGCACTTGGCACTAGGTTTGGGAGGAGGGCTGGGTGGGGAGCTCATTTTGTTTTCTACTGTGCGATTTGGTGCTGACAAGGGGCCAAGCCGCTGCTCGATGTGAGCGAATCGATGAAATTATGAAAGAGTAAAGTAGGTAGCTACTGGTCTCTCTTATCGTCCATAATCTTAAACGTACATCAAACGATTTGCAATGTCATCCTCCCGCTGACTTGCAATTGGAACCTGATGAATGTCTAATAGGTAAGCAGCAACGCAATTAATAATGTCAGCATATCAGACAATTTGCCATACACTTACCATTCATGATCAACCTGTGCTGTATATACGTACTGCTGCATATTCCTATGCGCAGTGACGTTAACCTTTGGAGAGCAGCAGAACTTGGCACTTTCTTTGGGAGGAGGGCTGGGTGGGGAGCTCATTTTGTTTTCTACTGTGCGGTTTGGTGCTGGCAAGGGACCAAACCGCTGCTCGATGTGAGCGAATCGATGAAATTGAAATAATTATGAAAGAGTAAAGTAGGTAGCTACTGGTCTCTCTTATCGTCCATAATCTTAAACGTACAATGTACATCAAACGATTTGCAATGTCATCCTCCCGCTGACTTGCAATTGGAACCTGATGAATGTCTAATCGACCCGGGGTCGCAGAGCTTGATGGCGGTGGGGGAGTAGGAGTAGCAAGAGGGGTAGTATAGGTAGGAGTAGGGGTAGTAGAGGGGGGGAGGGGGGGAGTGTGCTTGATCAATCTGCAAAGGGTATAATATTATGCAAGTGGACGTGGAATAGTGCGTACTGTTACACGAAGCAAATGTTTGCAGACGTGACTGGTATAGAAATAAGTAACGATGCTAGCAGAGTAGACACATAACGGTATAAGGGAACAAGTCTTTACCTTCCGGATCTAAATCTTCCACAGAGAGCTTGTATACACACCCATATTAATTTTTGCTGTTAAGTTTCTGATGTAGGACGTTCGTTGCTTTAAGTATATATAGCAGGAGGTCGTAATACGTGAGAACGTTGGTGGGTGGGACTGGTGGGTGGGACTGGTTGGTGGGTGGGGCTGGTTGGTGGGTGGGGCTAGGCGTGCAGATTGAAGGATTTTGTTGATCAGGGGTGGATAAAGGATATCGCGTAGTTTTTATAATTATGTTGAAATGTGTATGTGTGTACGGATATTTGTGAATATGGATGCCTTACCTGGTTTTCATAGTGCCGTCGGTGGCCTCTATCTAGAGGAGAAAGGTATTCCATATTGGTTTGTTTATGGTTCTTCTTAAACTCGGACTCAAGTGCATTCCTGATCCACTCGTCGACATGTGTCCTTCGCTTCCCAGGATGTGGGAAGTATTATGCGAGTCCAGTTAGTGGTTGTTAAGTGATGATGGTTAGTTGAATCTTTGCTGTAAAGATGTTAATGTAGCGAAGTTAACATACACTGTGAGTGTGATATGTGACCCCAATATGGGTGGTATTGTGGATGGACTAGAGTGTATGTGTGTGCAGAGAAGGTGTGGAGGTTCATTATGTTTCTTGAAATCAGAGCTGGTGCAGGATATTGTGGCAGTGGGAGTGGGAGTGGGGGTGGGGCATGTATCTCATCCATGTTGACGGTGGCATTGGTATGATTGCTGGAGGTGTGTGTGTGTGGTGATACTTCATGGTCCGTGCAATTCAAGCAATTCCATCTTCGGTTATTTGGTATAGCTATTTAACATACACGGAGTTGGTAACAGCTAGGGAGGGGTGAAGAGCTCCAATCACAGAATTAAATCAAGAATGTTCATGATCCTTCATGTTGTGGAAAAACCCCGGATGACGAATGCTGGAAACCCATGGGTTCTGTGTGGTCACTATGCTTGCAATCTGGTCGACCCAAGACTGTAGGTTTTTCAGGGACTGGATGGGAGTGGCCCCTACATGTACAGAAATAAGGAAGATGATTATACAGCAAAATCAAGCAATTCCATCTTCAGTTATTTGGTATAGCTATTTAACATACGTGGATATCGGTCTGGAGTTGGAAGAAGGGGAGGGGTGAACAGCACCGCGGGAGGGGAGTCTGTGTGAGTGAATGGATGAGAGGTGTTAATGGTGAAGCTGCTGTTTGATACGTACAGATTAATTGTTTCATTTCTCCTTTTACCAGTCTATGCAAGTAAATAGGTAATGAATTTTCAGCATTGCAGATAGGATTTTCCGAAATCGAGAAAGCCACGCAAAGGTTTGCTCAGCACTCATGAACCTAACACCAGGGTACTTCTCCTTGACCACAGAGGGGTTGTACTTCCTTCTACAAACTGGATCGATATGGTTTCTGAAATGCAGTTCTGGTAATAAAAAAAAACAACTAAAAGTAAAATAGTGCTTTTCCTTTTGTGAGCATGACAGCTGCGTATGGTCTGTGTTCTTGGGCCCAACTCTCTCATTCACCCGACCCGTGATCAACAATGCCAAAAACAGGACTAGGTTGAATTTGTTCTTCAGACCAGCCAGCATTGTGTTGTCAGCGTCACTCGGACTCTCCTTTTCCTCTAGTTCGTGAATTGCTTTCCATTCAGACACATAGCGTTGGGTCAGCTCCACATAGTACTTATGTGATTTCTGTGCATCTTGTCGGTGTGCTCATGTGGAGGGGTGGTATATAGTTCACACAGCAATCTCATGGAGGGGTGGTATATAGTTCACACGGCAATCTAGTCCACACGGCAATATCATGGAGGGGTGGTATATAGTTCAGTGGTTGAGGAGGTCGTCCTCTGTTGGGTGGAGCTGGTTGGTAGAAGCATTTGTTGATCATGAGTGGATAAAGGGTGTCACACAGTGTAGAAATGTGTATGTGTATGTGTGTGTACGAATGTTTGTAAATATGGATGCCTTAACTTGTGCATAAATTATAATTTTATGCGCGAAATGTTCCTTGAGTCACTTGGGCCTATTTGAAGATATATGTATTTTCCTTTCCACTGGGCGCTGTAATGTGTGTGTTGTATGGTGGTGGATAAAAGGGAGAGACCCACTGCTCCTGAATCTCAAGGAGCAGGGAAGGTTATTGATGACAGCTCACGGAATGTGGAGTATTTGGTGAAGTTGTGGAGACCTTCAAACTGCCATAGCTGGTCAGAGCTGTCATCAGGTGCTGTATGTGCGCACATAACAGTCAAGAACTACTTGTAATTGTCCTCCAGAATTGGAACTTTGACTCAGTATTTGATCATCACACTGTACTTAATACTGTATATTTCCCTGGCTCCCTTACCCTCCACAACCGGCATTTTTGACGACACGTAACCGTGGAGCAACTCCTCAAAGTTTGTATGTGTAGAAATGTGTTATGTGTGTGTACGAATGTTGTCAAGCTGTCCTGTCCGTTCTACCAGGCTATGTCAATACTCCATCATGAACAGCTTACAAGGTTAATCCTGACATGGAATACCTGCTGTTCATCAACTGGTCTAGGGCAGGTGCATGCCTGTACAAAATGTCATGTATGTGATCGACAGATCAATAAATTCTAACGCCAACCGTTTCCACTTTCTGGCAAAGGGAGTCCTTTGATAGCCCTGCCTGCCTCGAGCTCCTTTAGGTGCATGGGTTAGAAGTTGATGGTGCTCCTAGTTTCCTTTCTTGTTTTCCAGGTGTCTCTTTTGTGCTCCTCTCCAATCTCTTGGTAAGAGCTTCCACAAATCAGCATGTTACATATAGTGTAGTATATTAGTCTTATACATGCAAGAAGTATAGGCTCTTTGCGATCAGGTGATGTTTATGAGCAAAACACATAGCACAAGCACAGGTGCTTAGCAACCCAGGGCATAATGCATGCATGCTGTCTGGAGGCACTTTGCGTCTCCCACAGAGGGTGAGAAGCAGCAGAGAAACCGTGTATAAAACTTGCTCACAGTAGGCCTTGTAGTCATCTCAGCAATGACAGTGACTGCAGTAGTAGCACCTACAGCTGTTGGATTCAGAACCAGGCTAGATCAGAATAGAGTTGGAATGTGGTTAAAATTAATCATCAACCACAGATCATGTGGAGGACATGTTTGAATGATCTCATTATTAGAGGACATTTTTGGCAGTCTGGTTGTCTCTGCTGGCGAAGACAGTGACCTGGGAACGGTTGACAATTGTGAACAGCATAAAAATTATGTCAAAGACTCTTTTCATGAAGTACAAAAGAATATTCTTCGAAACTACTGGCATATGAGAGGGTGATACTTGGAGTAGTTCTTCTTCTGTTTAGTTGTCAGCTGAGATGACCTTACCAGCTAGTTGTGCTTACTACAGGCTGCCCATGCATCCTCAATCGAATAATGAGCCTGCAAGCCATGTCCTTGAATGTCTTTACTCAGCACCTCACACACACGGTCCTTCAGCTTGTACTGTTCCTGAGGGTTGCGCTCAGGCAAGCCTCCTGGACCAAATTTCAAGCCAAGTTCACGACAGTGCTGAACACGATAGTGAAACGCTGTGTTGCGAACATCAGCTGGTGGGTGCGAGTAATCAAGGATGCGCAGGTCACAACCGACGTTGTGGCCGACAACCACCTCGTCCTTCAACAAAGTGATTACTGCCTCTCTCGCTTCAACAAAGGTGACTGGATCCTTCTTCAGGAAATGGTGACCGAATTTGCAAGAACATATCATCAGCGTTAGGAAATATAATAGAAGTGAAGTCACACCTGGTCCTTCAAAGCAAGACCACTGGTCTTTAAAATTTGAAGAACTTTCCTCTGGTTGAAAGGGTATGTGATCATGGGATACGAGCTGTTCTAATAAAGCATGTTTTCTTCATAAACAAGTTGCTCAATAATGCATCACAATATAGTGGAACTGTATACATTTTTGGATCGAATTTGAACCACGATCACGGTAACAAAACGTATGAGGTATGATATACCAAAGAGTAAGTAGGGGAAACTCATCACTTGCATGGAGAATATAAAAACTAAACTGGGACAAATTTGTCATGCGAAACAGGTTTGGACCACCTTGGTCCTAGAGTCTGTGACAGTGACAGTGACTGCAGTAGTAGCACCTGCAGCTGTTGGATTCAGAACCAGGCTAGATCAGAATACAGTTGGAATGAGGTTAAAATTGATTAAACGGTAGATCATGTGGAAGACATGTTTGAATGATCTCATAATTAGAGGACATTTTTGGCAGTCTGGTTGTCTCTGTTGGCGAAGACAGTGACCTGGGAACGGTTGACAATTGTGAACAGCACATGTCAAAGACTCTTTTCTTGAAGTACAAAAGAATATTCTTCGAAACTACTGGCATATGGGAGGGTGATACTTGGAATAGTTCTTCTTCTGATTAGTTGTCAGCTGAGATGACCTTACCAGCTAGTTGTGCTTACTACAGGCTGCCCTGCAGCTCGAACCGAAGATATAAAGCTGCATTGCAGCCCATGCATCCTCAATCGAATCATGAGCCTGCAAGCCATGTCCTTGAATGTCTTTACTGAGCACCACACGCACAAGGTCCTTCAGCTTGTACTGTTTCTGAGGGTTGCGCTCAGGCAAGCCTCCTGGACCAAATTTCAAGCAAAGTTCACGACAGCGCTGAACACGATAGTGAAACGCTGTGTGCGAACATCAGCTGGTGGGTGCGAGTAATCAAGGATGCGCAGGTCACAACCGACGTGGCCGACAATCACCTCGTCCTTCAACAAGGTGATTACTGCCTCTCTCACTTCAATGAAGGTGGCTGGATCCTCCTTCAGGAAATGGTGACCGAATTTGCAAGAACATATCGTCAGCCTTAGGAAATATAATAGAAGTGAAGTCACACCTGGTCCTTCAAAGCAAGACCACTGGTCTTTAAAATTTGAAGAACTTTCCTCTGGTTGAAAGGGTATGTGATCATGGGATACGAGCTGTTCTAATAAAGCATGTTTTCTTCATAAACAAGTTGCTCAATAATGCATCACAATATAGTGGAACTGTATACATTTTTGGATCGAATTTGAACCACGATCACGGTAACAAAACGTATGAGGTATGATATACCAAAGAGTAAGTAGGGGAAACTCATCACTTGCATGGAGAATATACAAACTAAACTGGGACAAATTTGTCATGCGAAACAGGTTTGGACCACCTTGGTCCTAGAGTCTGTGACAGTGACAGTGACTGCAATAGTAGCACCTACAGCTGTTGGATTCAGAATCAGGCTAGATCAGAATACAGTTGGAATGAGGTTAAAATTGATTAAACTGTAGATCATGTGGAAGACATGTTTGAATGATCTCATAATTAGAGGACATTTTTGGCAGTCTGGTTGTCTCTGTTGGCGAAGACAGTGACCTGGGAACGGTTGACAATTGTGAACAGCACATGTCAAAGACTCTTTTCATGAAGTACAAAGAATATTCTTCGAAACTACTGGCATATGGGAGGGTGATACTTGGAGTAGTTCTTCTTCTGTTTAGTTGTCAGCTGAGATGACCTTATCAGCTAGTTGTGCTTACTACAGGCTGCCCTGCAGCTCGAACCGAAGATATAAAGCTGCATTGCAGCCCATGCATCCTCAATCGAATCATGAGCCTGCAAGCCATGTCCTTGAATGTCTTTACTGAGCACCACACGCACAAGGTCCTTCAGCTTGTACTGTTCCTGAGGGTTGCGCTCAGGCAAGCCTCCTGGACCAAATTTCAAGCAAAGTTCACGACAGCGCTGAACACGATAGTGAAACGCTGTGTCGCGAACATCAGCTGGTGGGTGCGAGTAATCAAGGATGCGCAGGTCACAACCGACGTGGCCGACAATCACCTCGTCCTTCAACAAGGTGATTACTGCCTCTCTCACTTCAATGAAGGTGGCTGGATCCTTCTTCAGGAAATGGTGACCGAATTTGCAAGAACATATCGTCAGCCTTAGGAAATATAATAGAAGTGAAGTCACACCTGGTCCTTCAAAGCAAGACCACTGGTCTTTAAAATTTGAAGAACTCTCCTCTGGTTGAAAGGGTATGTGATCATGGGATACGAGCTGTTCTAATAAATCATGTTTTCTTCATGCGAAACAGTTTGGACAACCTTGGTCCTAGAATCTGTGCCTGCATGACTACATTTTAGTTTGTTACCTTTCATGATACTCCAGTCAAATCATCAGCCTTAGGAAGAATTATTGAAGTTATACCTGGTCTAGTAGGTATATGCCAATGCCATGCATGAACTTAACTGGTGGTGAGGAATATTAACGTAACAAGTTCGTAAAAGAATGTGTGAAGTTCATTAGCACTTGGTCGCTTGACATACCGTTCACTTAACCCTTTCCAGGGCGACATAAATAAGTATAAGATTTACTAAAAAACTAACCTGGAATATTTAACAGTACTGATTACGTCGTGCATCTTGTTGTTATGACAATGCGCCACAAAATATGTGATAATGTGATACTTCAGCTCATTGGTTATACAGTCTCCATCTGACGGTTCGACCGGCAAGTTTTTCTTGCAGCGTTCATAAACAGACACTCTGGCACTGCGTTTTCCATTTCCATTTCCATTTCTGTTTCCGTTTCCGTTGTTCCTGGTTTTACCACTTCCCATCCGTTCTACCAGGCTATGTCAATACATGAAATGTCTAACGTACTCCTGCTGTTCATCAACTGGTCAAGGGCAGGTGCATGCCTGAACAAAATGTCATGTATGTGATGACAGATCAATAAATTCTAGCACCACTTTCTGGCAAGCTCACCGTTCAGAATGGTACTCTGGTATTACTCTCACCCCGAGCAGACTCTGATTGCATCCACCAGCTCGTACTTACAGCTCCAAGGTTGCCGGTCGGGCATAGGCGCAACTGGATCATCTCAATTTAATAGTGCACACGTGGCTGTCTCATTCCCAGCGGATCCGGAACAAAAAAAAATCCACCCACACAAGGAGGCCAAAAGTGGCCTTCCGAAAAGACAAAAGCGCTCATAACTCCACCACAAATGTGAGTTTCAGCATAAATATTGTATGCTTGGGTTAGTCAAAAATTAGAATGATGATGGTGTAGTCAGAATCTCTCCATGTCCTCCACTGAGCCCAGGAGGTTTCTATTTTTTGGGCATAATTTTTCCCCTACCAGGAGTGTAACATGCGAAACCACCTTGGTCCTAGAATCTGTTCCTGCATGACTACATTTTAGTTGGTTACCTTTCATGATGCTACATGGACATTATATAAGTATCACCATAGTACCAAGCTATACCGGAAAATATCACTAGTTTGTTGCCGTAGTATTGTTACGAGTGCGAAGCCGAAGGCGACAAACGAGTGATATGTTTCCGGTATAGCTTGGTACTATGGTGATACTGATTTTATTATACAAACCTGGAATTTCATTGCACGTTCCTCTACCAATGAACGTAGCGAATGCGCGTTACCATAGCTTGCTTGGCGACAATATTTTTCAGTTCTGGTTCACCCTTCGCATTAGTACTACGGCAAGCTACAAATGCTTGGGCGAGCCCAAGGCGGAGCCACGCCGATAACTGGCAGCTGTACGGTCGGTCCATGCTGATGACTGGCAGTTGTACGGTCCATTTCAAACGGGATGCCCGAGTATACGAACGAGTTCAACCTCGACTTCCGGAAGTATCGAGATGTAAGTCAGCCCTCTTCAGGAGCCCAAAAGGTAGTCAGTACTAGCTAGTCCAGGTAGTCTCTGACACGAAACTATCACAGATTTGCTGTAGTGCACGTGACTTACTGTACATAATACACCTGACACCGGGTCCTTCTCTTCATACATGAGGGGGAGGAAAGCCAATAGCAGCAATTTCATGGGGTCCTTTGGGGGGGGGGAGGTGGGCCTGCTCCATATGGATTCATCTTGGGTTTCCCTGCCTGGCGTTTGGCAAGGGGTGATCCTCCTGGTTCTGCTTCCACTTCCCTCTTGTTTCGGGGAGAAGGTTTCAGCTTCACCACACTCATCTGCGTGCTACCCCTCGAGCCGCTCATGATGATGGATGTCCCACACTATATCCACATCAACAAATGGGCGTGCGCTCACGTGGCCACCAAACTCCAATATGTCTCTATTTATGGCGGCTATTTCCAGGCAGGGTAGCCTTGATGGCATGGTGGGGGCCATGCACCGTCTCTCTGTTGCTTACTTGTTTGATTCCTTTGGTGGATCTGCATCCCTGGGGTATGACTGTGGTGCCTTTATGTTCCAATGGAGGCACGATGACTTTGTGGATAGGGCGCATGACCCCTACCTCAACATCCGAATGTCCGAAACTGTGCTTCAAATTCTGGGGTGTGGTGGTGGGCTGCCTAAGTCTCCTGCCCTGTCACACCACTACCAGTCCCACTACTACACCTTTTGGGTCCAATTGGATGATGTCTACTACTTCCACTCCCCTTCACCTTTACTTTTCTTTTATGATGATGAGGCCAGGTCTTGGAAATTCTTTAAGGTGTACCTTTTCCCCATTAACTCTTCTGCCTGGCACCAGTTTGCTGACGGACTGTTGCAAATGGATGGGGCTGGGGGGGCTGGGTTACGTACTTGGTTTGATGCCAGTACCATGACACTCAGATTTGGCAAAGCTACTTCCATGGTCTTCAACAGGCGTTACCTGACCCTCCAAGTTGGCTTCTCTATCTATGCCCTTTGTGCTGTCCCTTTGGTGCAGAGCTTGGGCAGATGGGTTTACTGGGGTGTTTGTGACAGCCCCTTCCAGCCCCCCAAAGATGACTCTGTTGATGTGTATTATATTGCTGATACTTTATCATATTTATTGGGGGTTGATGATCTATGAATATTACCGCATTTTTTACATATTTTGACAATGGCTGCCAAGTTGTCTTTGACTGCTGTTGTGCTAGAGGCCTTCAAAGGCGGCATCAAGGCATTGCACGAGGCCCCGTCTGTCCCCCCTTCTGGAACGGCCACTGAGGGCACCGATGGGCCTAATGATGGTGTGGCTGCCCTGAGGATTGATTTGCAATCACTGGAGGAGACATACCTACACGCTGAGGTTGTGGACGAGATTGCAGAAGGCTTCCGCCAAATGACATTGTTGTGGGTGCGGTACACAGCTATCTACAAACCATCTAATGTTTAATTAATGGACAACTAACAATCACCATAGTCGTTTGTACATATTTTTACTGGGCAGGGTACTCCAAAGCCTGCCAGGTACCCATAGTTCCATTGGTCTTTCATTATTCTTTGTCTTAGGTAGTTCATGTCCCATTCCCTGTGGGTGGATATACCATATGTATCAACAACATTGTTTTCTATACACTGAAGTGGTTACCCACCCTGGGTCCTTCCTCCACTTGAGTTCTGGGCAGATGGTGGGCAGGTGGATGAGGGTAGCCATGAACTGGGCCTTCTGGTCGTTATCTTGGAAATAGCTGAATTCGGCCTCCCGTTCTTTAGGCCGCCTCACCCCATACACGTATAGCCTGTCGGTCCATTCCCCAATCTTGACACCCGGTTGCTCCATGTTCCTTGTGAGGGTTGGGATGTTCATGTTACTTGCCAATATGCAGTGTCCCCTCCAATGGAGCTCTGAGTTTTGCCTCTGTGGGGGGTAAGTAACATTTTAGTTACGCTAGAATGCATACCTGCTGCAAGATACCCACCATGTGTTTCTTGGACACCAATGTGTCCAGATGGCCCTCCAGAATGGCATTCAGGTGGAATGGTTGGAATATTGCAACTGTCTTGCAATCTACCTCGTCCTGGAGGTATATTCCCTTCTCCCGTCCCAGGAAAGCATCTATTGAAAAGGCCACTGTTGCCTCACCACAGGGTGTGAACATTCTGCTGCCGCAGACAGATTTAAATAGGCCCAGTATTGTTGACTTGCCAGCTCCTGGGGTTCCCAAAAGGAAAATCTGATCCTGCCTTCTCACCCTGGGCTTAAACACCAAACTGAAGTTACATAGCAGGCGTAGGGCCATATCCGTGTTCTCAAATGGTGGAGGGTTCTCTATCTCTGTTGCTTTACACAATACCTTTGCCAGTCCATTGACGACATGCACAAACACTTCTTGATTGATGTGGGTGGGTTTGCAATCTTCATCTGGGGGGGGGGGGGGGGGGGGGGGGGGTGTATGGGAGTAAGGTCCTAACATCTGTGCAAATCCTGTTCAGGTCTTTGACAACGGTTGGCTGGGCTTGGAGGTAGAGGTCTGTGAGGACTTTCCTGGGTGACTGCTTTGTTTCCTTGCAAACATCAATAACTTCCCTAACCAGAGCGTATCTGTCTGCTACCCTACCCCCTAAACTGTTCATTTTGGTTATGTCTTGCTCTTCCTCCCCTCCATCTCCATCAGCCCAGTAGTCCACCAGGCGCCCTTCATCATCTTTGCAAACAGTTACATACACAACCTGGTCTTTCTCGCCTTCATACACAGGTTCCCCATCTTCTTTAATACCAAGACCATATTTCAGGTAGTTTGGCACTTGGGGCGATTGCATGAACACACTTAAAGCTGCACTGTGGTTAAACAGCTCCCTGGCTAGATGGATAAATGGTTCACTCAGGTGGAGGATCACTGTGTTCCCCAATCCTGCTATTTGGGTGGCAAAATGCCTGGTGTGCTTGTGATGGGTTTCTTTCATGAGGTAGGCGACATGGCAAATAGCACTGCCCTTCTTTTGGGTCAGTTGCCTTTCGTATTTGGTTATCTCATCCCTTGTTCTGAGTTCCTTGTGAGGTTTTGGGACGTCTGCAAGACCACCTGCAGGCATGTCCTCATGATGATAGAACACAGCTGGTACCGCCAGGGCCTTTCTTGTGTCGGATTTCAGTAGATTGCTATGGTGGTGGTACATCAATACAACATGGATGTGGGCTGCACCTATCAACTCCTTTCTTTCAATCACGCGGTAGGATGTGGTGGCTACCTTCTCTGGATCCGTGAACTTCACCATTTCATCTTCAGTGATAAGGTCGTGTATTTGTGGTGCTAGGTTGTTGGTAAGTTTCTTTTGCTCTGCCTTCAGTTTGTCTTGTTGTTTGGATCTGCTCCCATGGTTGCTCCTCCCTGTGTGCATCTCAACTGCAGCAGCTGCAAACTGCACTTTCACTTTGCCAATACCCTCCCTCAATACCTTCTCAAACTGTCCCTGGAAATGTTCCATGTACTTCCCGACCCTCATCCATGTTTCCATAATACTCATTGTGGGTGGGAAGGCAATTGTTATGAATGCCACACGGTTAATGTTTTGTGTAGGGCACATTGTATTGTATTCCCTAATGCTAGTGGGGATGGCATCCCTCATAGCGTTGGCTAGAGCATGCCTGGTAGCGTTGTCTTTCTCTTTCCCAACAGGTATTTCCAACAGCATTTTACTGCACTGTGGGGGGAGTAAGGTGCATGGTATGTTCTGAGCTAAGAACTGGGCGGCATGGGCCATGCTGTGGGCCTCCATAGGAAGGATGGGGTAATGGCACTTCAGCATGGCCTCAGGGCCAAAGAGGAGGGCGTTTATCAGCTGGGAATAGGCCTTGGAAGCGGCCTAGACATAGAGAGGGTATTTTGGGAGGCTATGTATTTCATTAATGAGGAGGGAAAGCCTGAGCCGGTCTGTGAGGGTGTTGGGATCCCATAACCCCTCATATGCACCCTGGGAGGTCTTAATGTTGGGTATGTAGGTAACCAGGCCTCCTGTCTTCCTGGACACCTCTTTGCAAAGTTCTACCACCTTGCTGCATCCCCCAGGGGTGGTCCCTGTGGATGGGGATGAGACAACCACTGTCAGGTACAGGAGGGTCATGAGGGGTGGGTTGGGCTCTGCATACATTTTTTGCCTTGCCAGCTGGTATGTGTCATACCCAAGAGGTTGTATAAAGTTCTGCACCTCATAATATGTTGCTATCCCGATTTTAATCAATGTGGTGGCTGGTGGGTTGTCTAAGGAGTGTACGATATCCTTGATGGTCCTTCCTTCCTGGTACTGTACTTGTGCTGGTAATGCAAAGGTTTTTCAAGGCAAATGTCTTCAACACTTCTTTCCCTGTCCGCATGCTGGTATCCAATGTTTCCCTGCTTCCTTCAAATAGTTTGGTCTGGGTTCTGGTGTACTGGGTTTTCTTGATAGTTAGGGCTTGCTTTTCTACCCACCAGTGGTGGTACGTGCCCTGCCTGTCCACAAACACATGCGCATAGGGTGGGTCTAGATGGAGGCAGGCAATGCGGGAGGGCAGCATGGACGTGTTTAAGGGAGGCAAAAGGAGATATTGTGGTCATTCCCACTGACTGGTCATGGTGTTCGTAGAACAATCTTATGTTTGTATCAAAGGCGTGGGATATAGAGTGTAGGGTATAACTACTCCCACACGCATTGTCGCTGGTTATGGCTGCCAGGTTTTCTTGGAGGGTAGTACCAACATCATACTTCAGGGTCATACCTTCATCCATCACTTTGGCTGACACAATGTCTGCATTCCTCTTTATGACTTGCTCCTCAATATCCCTTAGGGTGACCCACATGCCCTTCTGTCCAAGCAGGAGGGCTGCAAGTGCCTGGTGGCAGCCATTCCCTATCCTGGTTGTGTTTGCACCTGTAATGGAGGTAATAAATGCATGAATGTATGGGTGTGGTTAGTGGTTGGGGACAGGCTTTACCTTGGCTGGCATTGAAGGCCATCCTTGCTTCCTTAGCATTGGTAAACTGCTTGTCATCCAGGTAGGGCCATAACTGGGTTGATGTTAATGGTCCAGGAGGGTTGCTTGTGCTGGGGGTTTCATCCCATGGGCATGGTGATTGTGGAGGCGATTGTGGAGGTGGGGGTTCAGGCGATTGAGGGTCCATGGCACCATCCCAGGAGCAAGGCGATTGTGGAGGTGGGGTTTGGTCCATGGCACCATCCCAGGAGCAAGGCGATTGTGGAGGTGGGGTTTGGTCCATGGCATAGGGGGTAATGTCCGGGGGTGGTCCCTGGGCAGGGGGGGTGAGGGGTTCCCAACTTGGTGAAGGGGGGGAGGGTGGAGGGGAGGGGGTGTCATCCATGATGTCATCAGGCAGTTGGGAACCGGCATGCAATATGGGGCTAAATTGAGGGGGTGGCATTGGCCCCTGGTCCACCCAACTGTTGTCAATGAAGCCTTCCAAATCATTATCTTGCTCCCCTATCTCATCCTCACTGACCCCCATTGATTCATCCGAACACTCAGCCTGGTCATCAATGAATTCTACAGTAACAGACAGAGTACACAATCAATGCACGTCAAATCAAAAATACTGCTGATGCTCTCTACAATACTGGCTTTTGCTCTTGTCTACATCAAATGCATTTGTCTCCAATATTCTTGCAAAGTCCCTGATGAACATTGCAAGCCTCCTTTCAATGCAAGAAGTAACGTCTTTGGCTACCCTGCAGTGGCTCCCCAGGTGGGCCTTCAGTTGGGTATTAAACAGTTTACCCATCCTTGAGGGTGCTCCTGCCAGAGCCACTGCCTTCAGGTACCCACTTGGCACTGCCCTGTGTGCTAGAGCTACATATGAGTCCTTCCCACCTTTCCCCCTGTGTGGGTCAGCAATAGTTACTTTCTTTTTCTTCTTTGGTGGGTTCTTCAGGATTCCCTTGCTTGGTGCCTTAGTTCCAGGCTTGTGTTGAGGAGCTTTCCTTTTGCGTGTGGTACGGGATCTGGATGAGGATCTAGACCTTGACCTTGATTGCGACCTTGACCTTGGCCTTGACCTAGACCTTGACCGCCGTCGCCGTCGCGAGTAAGCAGCCAAGTTCGTCGACCTTTATCTCCGGTTACAAGTAAGCTACAGACAAGGGACAAACGCCAGAGTATAGTTAAGGCCTTCCAATAAGGCATATTTAAAAACCAGCCAGACCTTTCGAGGGATGTGCAAGTTCCAAGAGCTTTCGCTTGGTGGGCGGGGTTTTCGGAAGCGATCGATCGCATTGCCACTGTATCTCCGGTTCTGCGTAAGCTGTGGACATCGAACAAAGACCAGCAGGGAGAGAGATCCAGGGCCTAAAACATAACTCGGACATAGGCTGCATCCGCTATAAGCGTTAAAAGTTTTTACTACGCTTGTATACCGTAAAAACGGTGCGTATAAACGCTGACGTAGCAATAATTTCACACCGTTTTCTGAGCCGTTTCTCACCATAGAACGATCGTTGTTTGTAAACGGAACGTAAACTTTTTATTGACAGCTACTGTACCACTCCCACGGCAGTTCCTCTCCTACACTCGCATCCCAGAGGTTTTTGTAGACGTGGTACCTCGAACACAGTACCGCAAACCCGGACTCCGTCATTCTCGCTCTGCAAATTTCCAAATCCTCCAAATTTTAATCCGCCAAATGCAATTCACAGCCTTTTAGAACCAATCCGCCAAATTTAATTCCCGCCAAATTTTCCGGCCATACGGTACTCAAGGTATGCAAGGCAACTCATGCCTTCCCCCTTTACTATGATTTTGTCCCCCTCCCCCCTTACTATGATTTTGTCCCCCCTTGAATGATTTTCCAAATGATATGGTGGTCACTGAGTAACCACAACACAACAAGAATCTTATAAGAACAGTGGTGTCTCACAACAATGTCAATCACTTTCGTCTTGAGAACTACATATCACCGACCTCTTCAACTTCATCGTTGGCAACAAGGTTCTTATAGAATGAATGGTAAATGGGAGGAACAACTCCAAAGCTTTGCACTGTAGTCTATTGCACTGCTTATTTCACGTGGCTTCTCGTAGAGTGGCTGAACGGATGCTCAGGCCATGTTGGAGGGCCGTCCAGCCTGTTTGGGTTTCATATCTACTTCTTTCCATTCTTCGAGATCATGCAGTACTCAAACCTTAAGGGCTCTGACTTTTGCACCTGGATCCACCACATCTTCAGCCACTCCATTTTCTCCTTATGGTTCACAATATACTCCGTAAGCGTGTTGATTGCCTTGAAGTCTTGCTGCCTCATTTCCCTAACACAAATAAGGTTGCGTCTGCGGGTGTCTGCAACAAGTGAACGCCACTCATCAGGAGTAAACACATGCTGTGTGTGAACTTTGGCTGAATTAGAGCAAAATCCCGATCTTTCAGTAGGTGGTAGCTGTGACCACTCACCATGAATTTATGGTCAATGCATTCATATGAAAAATCAGGGGTCGCCACCACGTACATAAGAAAGCACACCTGGTTGATACTACGGTTTTGGCCACTGCACGCAAGTGACAATGTACAACACCAGGTGAGTTGCACTACTAGCTGTCTCATTCAGGTGCTTGTAGAGGCATGATGCTGCTTCTTGAGAGCCCCTCAATGCCACACTCTCATCCCACATGTGCATGTATCCGCTTCGCTCGCTCAGCTACTTTCCCCTTGTTCGCCTATGTGAGTACTCCGGCGCCAGACAGCTCTCTGTGCAGAGCTGCTGCTCCCCGATTATGTCGATCCGCTTCAAACTGCTGTTCCCCGTTTCCGTCCGCTACAGCTGCTGCTCCCCGATTGCGTCCGCTTCAACTGCTGCTCCCCAATGCTTCAACTGCAGCTCCCCGATTGCGTCCGCTTCGACTGCTGCTCCCCGATTGCATCCGCTTGTAGCCTCACCTGTTCTGGAAGATTCCAGCCCATGACCAATGTATTCTTTGTGGAGCTCAGCTACTTCCCCCTCTTTCACCTACGTGAGTAGTCCGGTGCTGGATAGCTCTCTGTGCAGAGCTGCTGCTCCCCGATTGCATCCGCTTCAGCTGCTGCTGGATCCCTGCGCGATTGCATCGATCCGTTTCAACTGCTGCTGAGCTCCCGGCTTGCATCCGCTTCAGCTGCTGCTTGCCGCTTGCCAACTGCTTCCCGATTTCGTCCACTTCGGCTGCTGCTCCCCGATTGTCAACTCTGCTCCCCGATGGCGTCCGTTTCGTCTGCTGCTCCCCGATTGCATCCGCTTCAACTGCTGTTCCCCGATTGTGTCCGCTTCGGCTGCTGCTCCCCGCCAGCGCTAGCTGTTCTGGAAGATGCCTACTATTCTCGAACATTCTATGCAAGGTTAATCCTGACATGAGATGTCTGTTCATCAACTGGTCCAGGGCAGGTGCATGCCTGAACAAAATGTCATGTATTTGATCGACAGATCAATAAATTCTAACACCACTTTCTGGCAAAGGGAGTCCTTTGATAGCCCAGCCTGGAGCTCCTGTAGGTGCATGGGTTAGAAGTTGAGTGTGCTCCTAGTTTCTTTTCTTGCTTTGCCAATCTGCCCAGTCGTGTCTGCACTCATAGAGAACACATTTCCCTGGCTCCCTTAGCCTCCACAACTGGCATTTTGGTGGACAGGTAACCTTGGATCAACTCCAGTTTGTTTGTGTAGGAATGTGCTATGTGCAGTGGTGTAGTCAGGATTCTTGAATTGGTAGGGCACTGTGTATGCACGCTGCCGAAAGCAGTGTATAGAGGTGTGGAGTGCTGATCAGTCCGCGCAAAGCGCGGAAAAAAATTTCACATTAACTCTCTGCCTGCGTTTGTCGCACAATTGCGACGTGCGCGGACGCGCGCATAATGCGGCTGTCGCATATTTACGACAAGATCGCGAGGCTAGCTAAACTGAAGTGGGGCAGACCCTGCTGATATAATGGCGATCACAGTCATGAAGAGGCAGACCCTACGGATATCAGCAGTCGATCAGAAGCTCCTCCTACCGATCGAGAGATAAGTAAGCGCTCACTGTTTTGTCGCCGTTTTGTGTACTGCCAGCATAGGCAGGCTTTTTCGCCTACGGAACGCTATTGGTAGCGCTCAAGGGCCTAGTATAGGCTTGAGACATCATTGAACTACCTATCAACACCAGTAACTCACCCGCTGGAGGGCAGACATCGACAGCACAACAACAGGGAGAGTTCCAAGGTGAGCGCTTGAGTATAACTCGGCCTAGCAGCCATATAACGATAGTCGGGGCTCAATCACGCCCTTAGCAGACAAATTAACTATACTTCGACAGTTCTTAGCCTTCGAACTTGAAGTCTACTCAGCGATTGTAAGTTAAACGGCGAGAAGCCTTAGAGATGTGTAACCTAGGCAATAAATTGATCACGAGTCGCGTGAGCGGAAGTTATGAATATTAATGAACGCAGACCAAGGGTTAACTTTTCAGTTATCAGGATGCATGGGCTCTCGTGGCACCTTCGTGCTTTGCACTTCAAGTTCAATATGTACGAGGATCGATGCTGCAGAGAGACGTTTTGTCCGGTGAAGGGGGGCCTGAACCGGAGCACCTGTAGTCGCAATATTAGCTGGTGGACCGCTGGGCCGGGACGAGTCGCTCCGGATGTCTCTTCACAACTGACGCAATGTGTTTTTTTTTTACTGGCTGCTCATCATCATCTGACTGATTATCATCAGAACCAGACTCACTGTTACTCTTGCTGCATTCGAATACCGTCAGTTGCCTCACTTGCCATCGACTTACTAGTACTACTAGCTATATCCTATGGCCTACGACGCTAGACACAGACAGCCCATGCCATGTGCTCATGTAATAATAATTATATTAACCTTTCGGAATGTTTATTGCCCGGGCCCAGAACCGAGTTGCCCGGGCCCATGCCCTGGCAGGCCCGTGTGTGGCTACGCCACTGGCTATGTGTGTGTATGAATGTTGTCAAACTGTCCTACCAGGCTATGTCAATACTCCACTTAATATCATGAACAGCTTACAAGGTTAACCCTGACACGAAATATGTCTTAACTCCTGCTGTTCATCAACTGGTCCAGGGCAGGTGCATGCCTGAACAAAATGTCATGATCAACAGATCAAACACCAACCGTTTCCACTTTCTGGCAAAGGGAGTCCTTTGATAGCCCTGCCTGCCTGGAGCTCCTGTAGGTGCATGGTTAGAAGTGGAAGGTTACACCTAAAACTGTGTACGTTATACAAAATTGTTTATAATTTGTGTTCCTTCCCTTCTGGTATTTTGGTCCCCCGAGCAAACTATAGTCAGCGTACAAGCCACCCTCTCCAATTCCATCAACCTCATGCTTACACTAACTCTTTCCAGTACTCTTTTGTACCTCATGCTATATCCATGTGGAATTCCCTGCCCTGGTCTACTGTATCAGCTCAATCATTGTTTTTATTTAAGAGCAAACTTGTACTGTAATAATCTTATCTTCTGGGTACACTTTATATTAGCTTTCACTTGCTATTGTGTATCCTATGCACTTATTGCATAAACTTTTATAAACAAAAAAAAAAAAACAAAAAAAAAACAAAAAAAAAGGTGCACCTAGTTTCCTAGTTGAAGGTCTTCCTTCAGTGGGTGGGCTGACTTTTTCTTTATTGCTCTTGGCACTTATATAACCGGCAGCATAGTGGAGAGCATTCATCTCCTCATATGTGAACTTCAGATGAACTGTGCTTTCTTTACATTTGTCAAGTGGATGTGACAGTTTAATCATTTGCTTGAACACATGCAGAAGATATGAGATACTTCCATGTTGCCCGTCTTTTTTAGGAAGGCAAGCCACTCGGCATGTACATATAGTGTAGTATGTCTTATACATGCAAGAAGTATAGGCTCTTGGCAATCAGGTGATGTTAGTATGAACCAACACATGGCACAAGCACAGGTGCTTAGCAACCCGGGGCATAACGCATGCATGCTGTCTGGAGGCACTTTGCGTCTCCCACAGAGGGTGCGAAGCAGCAGAGAAACCGTGTATAGAACTTGCTCACAGTAGGCCTTGTGGTCATCTCAGCAATGACAGTGACTACAGCTGTTGGATTCACAACCAGAATAGAGTTGGAATGTGGTTAAAATTAATCATCAACCATAGATCACGTGGAAGACATGTTTGAACGATCTCATAATTAGAGGACGTTTTTGGCAGTCTGGTTGTCTCTGCTGGCGAAGACAGTGACCTGGGAACGATTGACAATTGTGTACAGCACATGTCAAAGACTCTTCACAAAAAAATATTCTTCGAAACTACTGGCATATGGGAGGGTGATACTTGGAATAGTTCTTCTGTCAGCTGAGATGACCTTACCAGCTAGTTGTGCTTACTACAGGCTGCCCTGCAGCTCAACCGGTCAAAGATATAAAGCTGCATTGCAGCCCATGCATCCTCAATCAAACCATGAGCATGCAAGCCATGTCCTTGAATGTCTTTACTCAGCACCACACGCACAAGGTCCTTCAGCTTGTACTGTTCCTGAGGGTTGCACTCAGACAGGCCTCATGGACCGAATTTCAAGCCAAGTTCACGACAGCGCTGAGCACGATAGTGAAACGCTGTGTCGCGAACATCAGCTGGTGGGTGCGAGTAATCAAGGATGCGCAGGTCACAACCGACGTCATGGCCGACAACCACCTTGTCCTTCAACAAAGTGATTACTGCCTCTCTCACTTCAACAAAGGTGACGGGATCCTTCTTCAGGAAATGGTGACCGAATTGGCAAGAACATATCGTCAGCCTTAGGAAATATAGTTGAAAGGGTATGCGATCACGGGATACGAGCTGTTCTAATAAATCATGTTTTCTTCATGCGAAAAAGGTTTGGACCACCTTGGTCCTAGAATCTGTGCCTGCATGACTACATTTTAGTTTGTTACCTTCCATGATGCTACATGGGTATATAGTACATGTAATATCTTGATTGGAATACGTTCTCTCCCTAACCGTTACGGCTAGTCATCAAATGGCTATGCTAAATGCAGAGCAGCATGCAGGTATTGACAGCAAGCCATTTCTGTTCAGGTGACAGCATTACAGAAACCGCACCATAGGCTTGTCTGACAGTGTATCCCTGAATCAAGATTGGCGACATTTCAGTCTTGAATCCTTTATCCATGACCCATATACTTGTTCTGAAGTCCTAAGCACAGGGTACGAGGGTAGATATTACCTCAAGTGTACACTGGATTTCCAGACCGTTATCTGAGGTTCTGCATGTATTGGTAAAGGTCAGAGTATGTGTAACTGTGTCTGAATAATAATCCTGATGTGTGTACTACTTATAGTGCATGAACGTTTTATACTTGCAGGTTATAGCAGTTCCTGCAGCAGAGCAGACAAAGAAAGCAACGCAACGTTGACCGTGACACTACTCAGTGCAAGAAGATTGCTCAAAATATGAATCTGATGTCACAGTAGAGTGGTGAGTGGGAACATACGTATGCAGACACTTGGACGGAATGGAGAGGATCGAAGGGACAAAGTTATCCAGGAGACCTTTCCAAGAAATGCTTGCAGTTATCTGCAACAGTAATCCCTGAGGCAGCCCAAACATGTCGTCATTGAACTGCAAGTTGCATAATTATATTACTCATTTTAGTTTTGTATCGTTCAAGTTCTCAGTGTTGAAAAAATATTTGTTTCACAATTTATCTTCCTAGTCCTCTGTGCTGTTTTATGGGTGTATAAAGGTTTGAGACATTCTGAAACAGCAATCAACAATCAGTAAACATTGACTGGAACTTTGTGGTTAAATTCGTAATGCGTTCATCTCTATAGAACATTGTTCCAGGCAGTGGTTGATCCAGTCTAGGATGAAAGTTGAAGAGAATCCTACAATACTTGCACCCTAACCTCGTTCCCAGGCTCCCCCCGCACACGCAGGGGGGAGCCTGGGAACGAGGCTAACTTGCATCCTTTGCTGTGCATGCATGAATCAAGAGGAACCATCATACACCTCACATGAACCAATATGACATCATCATTGTCACATGCATGTAATTCCCACTAGTCAGGGAAGGATACCAACCTGATTGCTGGGTATAATCACCCAGCCTTGATCCCAGGGGTTGTGGTGAGGTACCAGGCTAAAAGGGGAGGGTTTTACCAGCATTTCAAGTCAATGCCATACCAGCAGCATCATCCGCATCATGAGATGCCAACCATACAGCATTCACAGCACTAACAGTGCTGTGCTGAGGTAATTTTCTGATGATTATCGTACAATATCAAGAAGCCTGCTTAGAGTTCAATCATTCCACTCTCTATAAAAACAATTTCTGTCATGCATACTCATGCACAGCAGGAATAAGACTATTGATCATTGGTGCATAAATGTGCACATTTGAAGTAGGTGGCCATGGAATTAAATTTCATAAAAGCCGTCAACATGAGATATATGGTCAGGGAACAGCATGCACGATGTTAGGTGACCATATAATTATTGTCAAAATGAGCTGCATGGCATCGCTCTGTATAGACCTACAAATACAACATGATTATATATAGTAAGAGACTGGAGTATCATGTTCTGAACAGAATCTGAAGCAATTTCATGTAGTTGTAGATGGTGCCATGGACTCGAAATAGTTTACATCTCCCATGGCAACATCCACACGTACACATCTGCTTGATCCCATGCAGGCCTTCTCCATTTGCAAACTATATAATGGGTATATACATGCATTGTTTGTGACAAATGAAGGTCATTGAAGGATCGATGTACATAATAGCTGCAAGTATGTTTTGCATATGACGAGATCTGTATAGAAACACATCTAATTTTGGATGATAATTTCCTCACAAAAAGTGTATAAATAAATTTAATATCCAGTGTCATATTCTGCCGGCATAATAATAAATGTAACAACAATGTATACGGGTACACACACAATGCTGAAAGATGGTCAGACAATATAGCATGCAGCTGCTCCCCCCCTCTAGTGCAGTGCACACCATTGCGGGCAGGGGGTGTGGCAGCCGCATGTGTGTTCCCTTCCCTCTCTTTGCGAAGATGAGCGACACCACAGGATGAGGTTGCAGCGATAGCCGCTTGTGAGGTCATTAGCACCATGTCTGTGTTTTCCAACATGCAGAATACCCTGTGAAAGAAAAGATATATCAACATACGCAAGAGGACACAAGTGCATGGACCGCGTCACCACGGAGTAACATCTGCTCAGGGTTTCATCCAGTGGGGGGGAAGCCCCCAAGCAGATGCAGATCAATAACTAGGTGAAGAGACATGGCTGGAGAACAACCTCAAACAGTTGTAATGACAACACACAACAACCAAAAGAGTACATGACCAGTCCGAGTGCTGCCCCCCCCCCCCCCAATCAATCATGATGGTGTCATATTGTGTCATGGATATTAATATGACAAACCACGAACCTTGCCTGTTTTATGCTCTAGTTCATAACATTCTTCCTTTTGTGGTGGAGTATTGACATGTCGGTCACACCTGCATACAGCATGGAGATGGTAGTAATATTGAATACTACAAGCAATCAAAGACTGGGGTAGGAACAGCTTGGGAAAGAGGCTTATTCCATCTTATATGGAGGGAAAGGACTGGGAGAGTTGGTCACATGTGGTGATGTCAGGTAGACAGATGGTACAGACACGGGGGGGGGGGGGGGGGGGGGGGGGGGGGGGGGGGGGGCAACAAAGAACCTTGAAGCCCTTTCTCGTAACGTCAGTCTGATCGAGGGCTGGAACCCAGAGCATTCACCAGGCAGCATCAACACCATACACTGTCCATACACTGTCAACAGGTAATGGAATTACAGCAGTCAGGCACCGCCCCCCATGTTCTACCATCTGTCTACATGACGTAACCGCACATGACCAAACCTCCCAGGTATATTTTTGCATACTGTGAGCAATCAAAAACTGGCAGTGGGAATAGCCTGGGAACAAGAATATATAGCTGTTCACGACCTGCAGTTCAATCTGCACTGAATTGTAGCACATTCACGTAGCATACACACTAGCCGTGTTCCCCGTCCTTCTCACCCCAGCATTTGCACTGCAAGCGGGGTGAGAAGGACTGGGAATGAGGCTAAGCATACTCAGTGTCAATGTCTACACTGAACTGTAGCACACTCAAGTAGCATACACTAGCCATGTTCCCCGTCCTTCTCACCCCAGCGTTTGCACTGCTAGTGACTGGGAACGAGGCTAAGCATACTCATTGTCAGTGTCTACACTGAACTGTAGCACACTCACGTAGCATACACGAGCCGTGTTTCCCGTCCTTCTCACCCCAGCGTTTGTCGCTTGCACTGCAAGCAGGGTGAGAAGGCCTGGAAACGAGGCTAAGCATACACAACACCAGTTTGCTGGTTCAACTCAGCAGTAGGCCTACTCAGCAGGGAATCGTCATCCTAACGCCAGCAGAGATTTCTCACCCCAGCGTTTGTCGCTTGCACTGCAAGCAGGGTGAGAAGGCCTAGAAATGAGGCTAAGCATACACAACATCAGTTTGCTGGTTCAACTCAGCAGTAGGCCTACTCAGCAGGGAATCGTCATCCTAACGCCAGCAGAGATTGAGTGTGTAAGGAATGGGTCACTGGGACGGTTTCTGATTCCACACTGTACACATGCAGACGGTGAACCAGTGGTGGAATACAATCTTGCTTCTACTTCTGGTTCTCCCCTGTCATTGAATCACTGTCGTAGCAAGTGGTCCAGCTTGTCTAGTTTAGCTTTAATGGTACGATCAAAGATCGAAGTTCAGCTTTCCACACGTGCACAATCCGCTAGAGGTTCCTAGCAAACTTCACCAGCCTCGGTTACCAAGGCAACAGAAGAGAATCATTGAATACCCAGCATCAAATTGTGTGTAGCAATCCTCTGAGATAGAACCCTATATGAGGAAGTATAAATTTTCCAACTGTCAGGAATCGTTCTCTTACATCTCATTCAGGTATGGAAGCTATGGTAAGCCATTCTCTTCTCTGTACAGTGCGCAGAATTTGTGATCGCCTGCTTGGTAGTCCCTCTGGCTGGACCACTCCACTTTAGTTTGCTACCATGCAGGGTTGGAAACATACTAGTCTTGTTCCCAGACCATTCATCCAGCACACACTTAAAGCGATCTGTGCTGGGGTTGGTTGGGTTGGGACCGAGACTGGAAACATACCTGACGCCTCTGAAGTACAGCTGTCCACCAGTGAATTCACGTCCAAGACATACATTTAAAGTTACCTGCAAAACAGAAGGAACAACATGGTAGCTGCTAGCCACTTTTCAAACACTGTCATTTCCAGTGTAGCCGCTAAGCCCCTCTCTGCCCGGCTGGTCAAGTGGGTGTATGGTGAAGTCATGCGCGGAAGGCGGAGAGGGTCTAGCAAACATTGCACTAGATCACGTTTCTCTGGAATGCCAATTACATGTACCTGTGAACCGGTGAAGTGTCAGCTAGAGTTGAGGACGTGTTCTGTACCCTTGGAGGCATCCAGGTTGGACAAGTTTAGCTCGAGTGTAGGCTTTTAGACGCTCTCTGCCGGGCTGATCGCACGCAAACGGCTCGGTTTACAACCACGAGAGTCATGAATAAAATGAATCGCTTCCGTGAGATCTGATTGGTCAGTTGAAACGCAATCAAGTGCAATGTTTGCTAGACCCTCTCCGCCTTCCGCACGTGGCTTTGCTGCGTGCGTGTGTAACCGGCCTGGCGGAGAGGGGCTAGTGGCTAGACTGTGTAATTTCACACACAATCTAGCATGCATGGTGGTGCCCCTTGTTGTTATCTATATATGGAGCTACATGTAAACATTGTACATAAACATGTCCGTGATTTACCTCACTGTTGTCTACGTGAAAGCCGAGGTTAATATCCTTCCCCAACTCGTACTCCACCACAAAGCCGTGGTGGCCGTCCAGGTGCTGGCCCAAGATGGGGTAGAGGAATGTGGCGAACGGCTGCACATAGTTCAACATCAACCTGACAACAGAAAAACAAATTACGCGTGTGCGTGCATGAGTGTGTTACAGGAGGTCAACGGAAGCCAATTGACCCCAAATCAAACACTGGCCCATCTCAAGATAGAAGCTACTGGAACTAACACTAGTTTACTAGGCACGCAGGACCAGATTGAGATTGAGATCCAGGCTTACCTGTGGTGGCCGGTATTTTGCGAAAGGCCACGACTATGTACCAGTAGATGGTTGGCTATGGCAGCTTTACAGAGGCAGACGACTGTATGTGTTTCCTTTTGCACATAGGCCTTGGGAAAGAAACGGCACAAACTACGAGTTTCTTTGCCAAGCTGATTAATTTGGCATGTGCTCTGAGTGGATATCAATCTCCGCCAGACCTCCCACAGAGGAGTGAGCAGCACTGGACTGCTCACATAGGCAAATGAGGGGGCAGTAACTACTTGTACCATGATACAATTTACAATGTAGTAAACGATAATTAAATTACATCACTACAGTTCCTTTTAACATCTCCGGCTACGAGCCTACTAGCCTCGTTCCCAGGCCCCGCCCAGCTCCGAAAGCGGCGCGCAGGTCTGGGAACGAGGCTACGAGCCTACCAGGTCACAGAAGCAACCTCAGATAAAAATTTTCCAGTAGACCTCCAGACCCCCTACTAGCAGTGTGTTTCGCACACTGGCGTACCTATGTACGATCGGTTGTTCCCTCCCCAACAGAAGATCATGAAACCCAGCATAGAGTCATTGAAGACTCCACTTACCCATTGAGAGCTGCCTCAAACCCAAAGTCATCCAAGATGGCCCCGTATCTGTTCATGGTGTTGGGTCTGTTGATCCTGAGCTTGTTGTCCTTGCACCAGCGCTCAAAGTGGTCCACCTCTTCCAGAAGCTCACGACAACACCTCGCTGTCAGCATGTTGAATGTGAATACACCTGAGTGAAGAAACAGATACTATAACATGAGCCACTTCCAAAAACAGATTGATCATCATCCTCAGGTTTACTTCATCGATACTAACCTCGTTCCCAGGCCTTCTCACCCCAGCGTTTGTCATTTGCAGTACTAACATGTTCGTACTGCAAGTGATAAATGCTGGGGTGAGAAGGCCTGGGAATGAGGCTACATTGATACTTCATCGATGCTTCAGCCAACTCTGATCATATCCACCAGCTTGTAATTACAGCTAGCCTCGCTCCTTGTGGGCAGATAGATTATGGCTGACCTGACCCAAATTATCACACTCATACAGTACTGTCGATTTCACATAGCTTGTACATGCATGAATGTGATGCATGTTGCGTCATTGTCAGTGACATCACTAACATGGAATGGAATAAATATAACAAACTTCTACCACATTGCATTGGCGATCTTTTGATGTACCACGGAGGATAAATCGGTTATCCTCTGCGATGACGTAATTGAAACATGCTATGCTGAGAATCAGAGAGCTATAGCTGTCCTAGTAGCCGGATCCAGCTACTAACTTGATTTAGAGGTTATGTCTGTGGTAGAAGCTGGATCTACTACGTCGACTCTGAGGTTATTCGGTTTATCCTCCTTGGGAAAGTTTAGCCTCAGTTCAGCCTCAGCCAAACTTTCCCGCAGAGGATAAATCACATAACCTCTGCGTCAACGTAGTACATGTACATCCTATTCATTTCGTTGCATGAGCAATGTGTGAGCTATCCGCAAGCAGGAGCCTATAACAAGAACCAGCATCCAACTATGATAACGTTTGTGCTTGGCCAAGTAGTCTCTCGCCTCAGCCATGAACCGTTCAACTGTAAACTAGCGACCAGAAACTGAATTAGCGAACTTTGAACTCTGGAAGTGGGGAATCCATACTGCATGCACTCACATTCACACACCGGCATTGGGGGGGCAACACCTATCACGTACTTAGACTACTACGAAGCCCCGTGCTGGCTCTTGCTATGTAACGAGGTTCCAAATAAGGACACATTTAAGCTGCTGTGGCTATTTTCTATGGCTATAATGCTAAGTGGATGCTTCTCATCGTTATGGGCTCCTGCAGCAAGTTAGATGATGGTGGTGTTCTTGCTACCGAGTTGCTTCAATTGTTTCTTCCGTGCACATCATCCATCTCACCCCCAACACTAATCCTATTACCGTACCATGGACTACGTCAGCAGCTTGCAGGTGACAAAGACAATGGGTTAAGCGGGGTGAGCGCCAGGAAGCTGCGTGCATTTAGCCACTAAGGACAGAATGCAATTTGCACCGCCAGTATTTGATCACTTCCAATATGCAAATACGGCGGGGGGGGAAGGCCTGGGATAAATATCACGTGAGTGACGTCAATGTCCACTTGGGGGGGGGGGGGGGGGGGGGGGGGAGTGGCATGAACGCAAGAATGCATTTCAGTGATTTCACCCACGCACCGAACAACAAGCGGTAGTTTATGCTACCTTGCTAATACTCTACAAAGTTGACGGTTGCAATGGAACTTCAAGAAAAGGCTTCAAGATTCTTCGGACGGATGTCAGATGGACTGCCGCCTAGCTGCAGCATCAACAGCACCAAACGGTAGCCGTGTACCAGCGTGTTTCTGCTTCTGAGTAGGAGTGGCAGCTGGTACAACGTCTCAATGGTATGGCTGTTCCTAGGGGCTGTAGACTGTAGGCTTTGTTCAGTGTTCGTATTTGGCATAGATCGGCAGCATAAACCACCGCTCGTTGTTTGGCATGTGGGCGAAATGGATTCTTGCGGTTGTGCCACTCTCCCCCTAAGACCACCTAGTGGACATTGACATCGACACGTGATACTTTATCCCAGGTGTTCCCCCACCTACTGGAAGCAATAAAATACTGCTAGTGGGAATGGCCTGGGAACAAGGCTAGAATCAAAGCACACTACAAGGCTCAAACACCAAGATCGCAACACCGCGGGATTCACTGGAGTCCAGGATACTTGCAATTAAGTAGCTACAGAATCTAGTCTCACGGCCCAATGTGGGGCAGAGAAAACAACGTATGGTCAGTGTGGTCACTACAGACAGGTTTTTGTAGACGTTGCCGGAATGCCGGCGGTGCCAATCAGATTGGAGAACGCTTAATAATTACATTTACCTTCCGTATTAGTCACATGCTTGGTACTGATTCAAACGAGAAGATGAACAGATTTGCGAGCTAGATATCCCTGACAGCGAAATGCACAAGCAACACATAACTGATCTCCGGCATCTTAGTACAGTGGTGCACGCAGACACTCCAGTTGTGTTCCTTCCTTGTGACATTTGCTAGCCTCGTTCCCAGGCTCCTCCCCAGGCTCCTCCCCAGGCTCCTCCCCAGGCTCCTCCCCAGGCTCCTCCCCAGCATCTTGTCACATACAGTACAAAATGACAAAAAGGTGGGGAGGAGCCTGGGAACGAGGCTAACATTTGCCACAATGTCACGTTTATTACACATGTAATTCCTCCGTGCCACAGAACCTGTCTATAGTGACCAGATGTTCTCCCCCCCCCCCCCCCCCCCCCCCCCCCCGCAAACGTCAGGCCCGCAGGACTAGGTAGAATCTTGCAATACACTAGCCTTGTTCCCAGGTCGTTTCCTGCCCCATTTTAGCTGCTTTGAAAACAGAGTGGGAGACAGCCTGGGAACAAGGCTAGCAATATACCTGGTGTCTCCTCAAAGAGAAGTGACCTCATCTTGGTTTCATCTTTCGACTCCACAGCCTCTCTGAAGCCTGGGACAAGCTCCCACCCACTCAACTGGTATAGGTGCTCGTGTAGGGGTCGGTAGTGCAGGTCAATCGTCTTCCTCAACTGCTGGTAGGCCTCTTTCTGCTCCTGTTCTTCCCTATGGTAACAGCATGTCAAAGCAACAATGGTCATTTCTAGCTATATTGCCATTTCCCTCCCATGTACACACACAATTGGCCATGAAGATCTGTATCAAGGCGGTGACACTCCCATAGACACTGTAGTCAGAGCTGTGACTGGGCTTATCGGCGAATCTTAACCCCATATACAAAGGAAGGGGTGGAGTTGCTACGCATTTTTCTGTATACTATTGAAGGTCAAGTGGTCAATGGCTGATATACAGCACAGTCAAACGGTCAAGAGTCTTTTTGCGATGTGGTCAAGTGGTCAACCAGCAAAAGTGACGGTCAAGATTTCTTGACCCCAGTCGCAGCTGTGACTACGGTGCCTATGGAAGTGTCACCCCCTTGTGTATTAGCCTCATTCCCAGGACCGAGCACCAGGGAGCGATCGACGCTAACAGCTGAATACCCATCAGGAGGGCACTAGATTCAGCCACATGGTGGACTGTACGCTTCACACATCCTCTGGTTTAGCTCAGCCAGGGAACAATTTACAGCAGCCCAAGTGACAAGCCATCACTGGCTGCTAGGAGTGAGTGACCAGCCATCACAGGCTGCTAGGAGTGAGTGACCAGCCATCACAGGCTGCTAGGAGTGAGTGACCAGCCATCACTGGTTACTAGGAGTGAGTGACAAACCATCACTGGCTGCTAGGAGTGAGTGACAAGCCATCACAGGCTGCTAGGAGTGAGTGACCAGCCATCACAGGCTACTAGGAGTGAGTGACCAGCCATCACAGGCTGCTAGGAGTGAGTGACCAGCCATCACAGGCTACTAGGAGTGAGTGACCAGCCATCACAGGCTGCTAGGAGTGAGTGACCAGCCATCACAGGCTGCTAGGAGTGAGTGACCTGCCATCACAGGCTGCTAGGAGTGAGTGACCAGCCATCACAGGCTGCTAGGAGTGAGTGACCAGCCATCACAGGCTGCTAGGAGTGAGTGACCAGCCATCACAGGCTGCTAGGAGTGAGTGACTAGCCATCACAGGCTGCTAGGAGTGAGTGACCAGCCATCACAGGCTGCTAGCTAGGAGAGAGTGACCAGCCATCACAGGCTGCTAGGAGTGAGTGACCAGCCATCACAGGCTGCCAGGAGTGAGTGACCAGTCATCACAGGCTACTAGGAGTGAGTGACCAGTCATCACAGGCTACTAGGAGTGAGTGACCAGTCATCACAGGCTACTAGGAGAGAGTGACCAGCCATCACAGGCTGCTAGGAGTGAGTGACCAGCCATCACAGGCTGCTAGGAGTGAGTGACTAGCCATCACAGGCTGCTAGGAGTGAGTGACCAGCCATCACAGGCTGCTAGCTAGGAGAGAGTGACCAGCCATCACAGGCTGCTAGGAGTGAGTGACCTGCCATCACAGGCTACTAGGAGTGAGTGACCAGCCATCACAGGCTACTAGGAGTGAGTGACCAGCCATCACAGGCTACTAGGAGTGAGTGACCAGCCATCACAGGCTGCTAGGAGTGAGTGACAAGCCATCACAGGCTACTAGGAGTGAGTGACCTGCCATCACAGGCTACTAGGAGTGAGTGACCAGCCATCACAGGCTACTAGGAGTGAGTGACCAGCCATCACAGGCTGCTAGGAGTGAGTGACAAGCCATCACAGGCTACTAGGAGTGAGTGACCTGCCATCACAGGCTACTAGGAGTGAGTGACCAGCCATCACAGGCTACTAGGAGTGAGTGACCAGCCATCACAGGCTACTAGGAGTGAGTGACCAGCCATCACAGGCTGCTAGGAGTGAGTGACAAGCCATCACAGGCTACTAGGAGTGAGTGACCAGCCATCACAGGCTGCTAGGAGTGAGTGACAAGCCACCACAGGCTACTAGGAGTGAGTGACCAGCCATCACAGGCTGCTAGGAGTGAGTGACAAGCCATCACAGGCTACTAGGAGTGAGTGACCTGCCATCACAGGCTACTAGGAGTGAGTGACCAGCCATCACAGGCTACTAGGAGTGAGTGACCAGCCATCACAGGCTCCAAGGTGTGACTAGCCATCACAGGCTGCTAGGAGTGACCAGCTAGGAGTGAGTTGCTGGCAGTCACTGGCTCTTACTCCTAGGAGTGAGTAACCAGCGCTATTACAGGCTGCTATGAGCAAGTTGGTGACAGTCACTGGCTCCTAGGAGTGAACAACAGTGACTGGCCTCCGATAGGATCGAGTGACAGGGGAGACTCACAAGAGAGCGACAGTAGCAAATTATACCTGTGGTGGCGGTGGTGATGACTCAGCAGTTCGCTCAGGTACTCCAGCTGCTTCTCCTCGGGAAGTCGCCTAACATCTGGAGGAAGGTGATCCCTCAGAGCTACCAAGTAGTCTCTCGCCTCAGCCATGAATCGTTCAACTGTAAACTAGCGACCAGAAACTGAATTAGCGAACTTTGAACTCTGGAAGTGGGCGTTGGTCCAGCAGACCAAGGACGTTAGTTTTAATTATCCTTGAGCAGACAAGTACATGCGAACATACAGAACTTCAGTGCTCCCTGTCTTCGATTCTAATTCTATCCCTCCATTCTCTACAACAGAGGGAGCACCAATGGAAGAGGGTCTACCAGAGGAGGCCAATGGCATCGATGACCGAAGAAAAACGACAGAGACAAAATCACGCTCATCACAGTCCCCAGTCTACGCGTGCACAGCACTTTCCCACCAAAATTGAACGTGCCGACCAATCAGATCATAGCGTTGCCGGAGCGTGCATGCCGGCATGCACGCGTTGCAGCAGGCCTCTGCGCAGTATATAAAGCGAGTCAAGTTGTGTCCAAGCCATTCGCGGGTTAGGTTTAGCTCGGGTGAAGTTAAGTTGAGGTGAGCCCTCACCCTAACCTTACCCTTGCTGAAACTTTCACTGCCAGGGTAAGTTCGGGCTTAGATAGCAGGGGTACGGGTGGGAGCATATAGGGGTGGGGCTGGGGTGGGAGCATATAGGGGTGGGGCTGGGGGTGGAAGCATATAGGGGTGGGGCTGGGTTGGGAGCATATAGGGGTGGGAGCATATAGGGGTGGGAGCATGGGAGGGTGGGGCTGGGGTGGGAGCATGGGAGGGTGGGGCTGGCCGGGGTGGGAGCATGGGGGGAGGGGCCAGGGTGGGAGCATGGGAGGGGGAGGGGCCGGGGTGGGAGCATGGGGGGTGCATGTGTGGGGATGAGGGCACGATGATGAGTGTGGTGATTTGAATTTTTGCATGTGCACAATTAAGTATTCAGGAGGAGCCGACATGCTATCAATTGCCAATGATTTGCTCAAACGTATCCTTTGAACAGTGCAAAACAGGTATTCATGATTTGGCAAGTATATCTAGAGTAGTTCTGATAAAGAATGCACAATGGAAATGGTTCTATCATTCTAGCTGGTATAGGGTGCCCTACATGTAGCCAAAACTAACAATGAATAATATAGCAGAACCAGGGTGTCATATAACTCCCTCACTGACGTACATGTGATAAAAGTGCAGCTCAACTGCATGCAGACGATACTATTGTTAGCCGTGGTGTGAAAAGTTCAGTTTGCCACAATTGTAACAGTTCTTTATTCCTCCACTAGTCATCGATGGAGTTATAATTTTCATTAACGCTTACGTAGCGCTTCTACTGTTTACATGACATCATCGTAAAACAGTGAGTTACATCACAACAGGGTGACAATCAATCATGTAGTAAAATGTACAAGTGAGTAAAATGTAAGTCAGTGTTGGAGTGTGTTTCAACTGTTGGCAGCTTCACATGCATCTATCCAGTCACTGTACACATCAACGGCTTCTGACAAATCTGAAAGGAGAAGCATAAAGCTGAAGTGAACATTCACAGTGACCACACCATACTGTCACTTTGCTGTCATATCCAACAAGATCACTTGGAAGTGTGCAATCACAGGCTCTCATTCATCAGCATCACCATTACAAATACATATTATGGTGTGGTCATTGTGAATGTTCACTTCAGCTGTCGATGCTGTGCGTGTGTCTGTGTGTGTGTGTGTGACGGAAGTGGGATGTTCGTGGGGCGGGACTAGACTAGTGACGCGCAACCTTTGTACTTCAATGTACTGAGCCTTGAACTCTGTGACAAGCAGATGCAATCAGGGAGCAGCAGTTGAAGTGGACGCAATCGGGGAGCAGCAGCCGAAGTGGACACAATCGGGGAGCTGTTGAAATTGGGGAAGAGCAGCTGAAGTGGAAGCAATCGGGGAGCAGCAGCTCTGCACAGAGAGCTGTCCAGCGCCGGATTACTCACGTAGGCGAACGAGGGGAAGTAGCTGAGCGGGCGAAGCAACTTGTTATTATCATGCAAGTGATGAAATCTTACCCCAAATATGTACAGCATGCAACAAAAACTGGGGAGGGGCCTAGGAACAAGGTTATACTAAAACACAATATACAGACCTTCCCAGGTTGTTTGTCCAGAGGCAAAGGTAAGGTGTAGCCTCGTTCCCAGGCCCCTTACGTAAAATTCTGATTTTTCGTAAGGGGCCTGGGAACGAACGAGGCTAGGCAAGGTGGGGATTAGGTTAGTGTGGAAAGACATACATGTACTAATTCAATCACATCTTTGAGAGGTAGCCTCGTTCCCAGGCTGTTCCCATATCCAGTCTTTGTAGTATGCAATTGCGGAGGGGGAAGACCTGGGAGCGGAGATTTGGCCACAACGGGTAGACATGGCAAAGACCTTTTTTCTAATGCCAGTCGAGGGCTGGAGCTAGCAGGATCAGTACAATTCATTGTTCATGACACTATGGACGGTTCAATGCGTAACAGGAATCATTACGGTCGGTCACCCCCGTGTGTCTCGCACGTGACCAAACCTCCCAAGCCTTCCCCTGTGTTTGCATACTGAAAGACTGGAGGGATGAGAGTTGAGAGGTGCTACATTTCCCATAGACAACTGTCCTGCAAAATCTCTGTACATGAACTTACAGTTTATGGTGGTCTGGAAATCTTCCAGGCAGACACTGCACGCTATTATCCCTGTATTTGTTTCCCGGTCCCTATGGGAGGCAAAGAGATACACATGATCAGACCCAGAGAGGGAGAGGACCAAACCCACAGAGGGAGAGGATCAACTCACAGAGGGAGAGGATCAAACCCACAGAGGGAGAGGATCAAACCCACAGAGGGAGAGGATCAAACCCACAGAGGGAGAGGATCAAACCCAGAGGATCAAACCCACAGAGGGTGAGGATCAACTCACAGAGGGAGAGGATCAAACCCACAGAGGGAGAGGATCAAACCCAGAGGATCAAACCCACAGAGGGTGAGGATCAAACCCACAGAGGGATCAAACCCACAGAGGGAGAGGATCAAACCCACAGAGGGAGAGGATCAACTCACAGAGGGATAGGATCAAACCCACTGAGGGTGAGGATCAAACCCATAGAGGGAGAGGATCAAACCCACAGAGGGATAGGATCAAACCCAGAGGATCAAACCCACAGAGGGAGAGGATCAAACCCATAGAGGGTGAGGATCAAACCCAGAGGATCAAACCCACAGAGGGTGAGGATCAAACCCACAGAGGGTGAGGATCAAACCCATAGAGCGAGAGGGAGGATCAAACCCGGAGAGGGAGAGGATCAAACCCACAGAGGGTAAGGATCAAACCAGTAGAGGGAGAGGATCAAACCCATAGAGGGAGAGGATCAAACTCACAGAGGGAGAGGATCAAACCCGGAGAAGGGAGGATCAAACCCATGGAGGGAGGGGACGAGATCCATAGAGGGAGAGGATCAAACCCATAGAGGATCAAACCAAGGATCAAACCCGTAGAGGGTGAAGATCAAACCCATAGAGCGAGAGGAAGAGGATCAAACCCGTAGAGGGAGAGGATCAAACCCTTAGAGGGAGAGGAAGAGGATCAAACCCATAGAGGGTGACGATCAAACTCACAGAGGGAGACGATAAAACTCACTGAGGGAGAGGATCAAACCCAGGGTCAAACACAGACCCATGAGTAAAGGGCAGGAACTAAACTTATTGCCTAAACAAGGGGTGATCAGTGCCCCCCCCCCCCCCCCCCACACACACACACACACACACGTCACAAAGGTCAAACTTTCACCACTCTTTTGCGAAGTTTGACTGTTGACCACGGTAAGGCTTTGACCGTTGACTGGTACTGTTTTTCGGATGATGGCTTTTATTGCCGAGCGCATTAGCGCGAGGCTCTAAATGGGGGATCTATTTCTCACTATATACGTATGTACGTACGTGGTACGTACAGTGTACGTGGTACGTACATACGTACCGGAATATGTCACGCTCAGGAATGTTGATAGGAATGTTGTGGGTTTCCTGCCGGCCAATTGAGTTTTATTTGCTGCGAGGGCTCGACGGTGCGAGAACTACAACCTTGAGAAACAGATCAGTGGACGAGCGCACGATGCTCCAGGGCTTGCAGAGCTGGAGCAGCTACATATGGAGTCAAACAGTCAGTGCAGTCGACATCTGTTTATACCGCAACTCCACAACAGTCTCGCGTAGCCAGAGGCTAGGGTACAAGTGAGCGGGGCCTTCAGGTCTTGCAGAGCTAGAGCAGCTACATGTGGAGTCGAACAGTGAGACATGTTTATCTCAGCTCCTCACTTGCAAATTCACTCTTGGTTAGAGATCTCGTAAGCACGTGGCCAGACTGTGCATGCGGCCGCGGCGTGCGCGTGAGGCAATTATGCGGATACATATTCCTAGTATAATTTATGGAAGACTGTGTAGTGACGCCGTCCTTAGTATACGGGGTCACACACACTGCACAAAGTACACACAAACACTACACGCACACACACATACTACACACAGTACACACAAACACTACACGCACACACACACACTACACACAGTACACACAAACACTACACGCACACACACACACTACACACAGTACACACAAACACTACACGCACACACACACACTACACACAGTACACACAAACACTACACGCACACACACACACTGCACACAGTACACACAAACACTACACGCACACACACACACTACACACAGTACACACAAACACTACACGCACACACACACACTGCACACAGTACACACAAACACTACACGCACACACACACACTACACACAAGTACACACAAACACTACACACACACACTGCACACAGTACACACAAACACTACACGCACACACACACTACACACACCCAAGTACAGCCCTGCTGCATGCGAGGTGATCTGACCATTCGATCACCAGGCAGACTCTCACACATACATGACATAATTTGTGTATTTACATTTTGACATCACAGGATTTCTCGTGGTTGCAGAAAGGGCAGGTGAATTGAGTGTCCAGGTTACCGGTCATCTTCTTCTTTGGTGGAGGTTTCCTCTTGCTCTTCCTACGGCCCATCGTGTACGTGTCAGGGAGAACGGTATCACTATCACTGACACTGCACTATCTCCGAGCAGCGTCAAAAGTGCGATTGTTTCTTATTGTTGCACACCCTGAGCGGCGCGCGTAGGAAGCTATGCGGACATTTACCACGCCCACGCTAGGTTCCGCAAAAATTAGCAACCGCCTCAAGCGCGCTAGCATAGCACAGCACGATGGAATATGTCCTCGCAGTGATTCTCTGCTCGCTAGCTTTGTTGTATCCGCAGGTACTGACGGCAATCGGCGGACTAAAAGAATGGTACATGAAATTATTATGTAGCTACCGGTACATTAATGCTGTATGAGCATATGCAGTAAGATACATGTACATGAAATGTGAATGTGATTGTGTAAATGAGTCGCTTCAGTAGTCGGGATTTGAACAACCACTTGGCTATTACATGTATCACTGATGAGCTTGAGCAGTGTTACTGTTTAATGAGTAAGATAAGGAGCTTATGAGATTACACCAATGCTCCACCCGAACACCTACAGACTAAGTTCACCGAGCCTCGTTCCCAGGCCTCCGCCCAGATTTTATCTTGCAGCCGTGGAGAAAATTATCTCCACGGCTGCGAGATAAAAATTAAATGTCTGGGTGGTGGCCTGGGAACGAGGCTAGGGATTCACCTATGTACTAGCTTAGCTGGTAAGCAAGATTTGAACTGGTGTGGCTATAACATCCAGTGATGTCGGCTTGACTTGTCAGTTGGTTGTCTTTTTGTGCAGTAGAAGCATTAGGCAAACTCTCGATCCACAAAGGGGGCCACTATCCACACCCACATCAGGATATAGGAGGACTACAGACTACAATCAGCAAACTGTTGTAAAATGGTGAGAAAGCTACACATGGCATGTATAATACTTCCTCCCTAAGTAAATTCTTTAAGATTATAAACATCCACTTCATGTCTCCTCTCGTAATGCATTAGTGTCCTTAACGGAATGCAAAAGAACTGGTTGTTAGCACTGCTAGAGCAAGATGGAATGGATGTATGGGGAATTAAACCGGATGGGAGTATTGATGTTCGGATGCAAAAGGGTCACTTTCAGGAGATTCGACACTTGTTTCCTGGATGCGTTACCCTGATTGAAGATGTGGAAGCTTATGTGAGGGAGGCAGAACGACAAATGCTCCAAGTCAATGTGCAAACCTCAGACTGGTTTGAAAACTATGTGAGTACACCACATGCACGACTAGAAGAATTGTCTAACAGATCTGTTGTGCATGGCAGTGAATTATGTAGCTAATACTGTATGAAAATATGGAGTTGTTCATTGGCTTTCATATTTTCCGCAGCACTCGTACCCAGAGATAGTGAACTGGTACTGTGAGCTGGCTAACGCCTATCCACAAATTGTGAAATATGTCCCCTCCATTGGGAAATCAGTGGAGGGCCGAGATATGCCAGCCGTCCACATCACTGCAAGTGCTAGCACCAACAAGAAGAAACTATACTTCCAGTGCCAAATTCACGCAAGTATGTCACCTTCCATCCATGCAGTTACTCATCTGTTACATGTAATCAATTATCACGTCAGTCAGTTTACTAAGTATGCCGTGAACTGTTTGTGAATACTCTACTTCCAGTGTATCCATTCGGCAGTGAAGCTACAATCACTTTGCATTTACACAGGAGAGTGGATCACTGGTGCCACTTGCATGTACATTGCTAATTACCTCACACAGAACTATGGCAAAGATCAGGAGGTATATCTTGTCTGCAATTTCTTTTAAATGCAGTGTCTAATGCACACAATGCTACCAACCAGAGTAGAGTGGTTAGCCCAGCTAGTTGCAGTCACTATATATGAATTTTGGGCCATTATTTTACACCCCTATGTACCAACAAGAGCGTGTGATGGCATCATCATCATCATGATATCATCATGCACTCTTGGTACCAACGATTGCATTCTGCTATGACACTGCAGTGGCTCACAGTTGTTGCTGGTAGTTACACAAGCTTGAGTGCATCGCTGCAATACAGCAGGGCTGCTTTTAACCCTGGTATAAAGGGTTAATCTCAGTTGCAGCTTCACCACCCAACAATGTGTGTACAAACAGATCAGCTATAATAATTGCTTGACCACTATTTAGTCTGGAATTTCAGTAAACAATTAGGCTAGCAATATAGAAACACCAGAAGTTCAGCTATGTTCCTATATACGTTTACTTTTATGAGCCATACAAATGTTACAAGTGCAACTTCACATCTACCCCTTTGTTGTAGAAGTGTAAATGACCTGCTTGAATGCACATAGTTTGGTAGTGAAGCAACAACCACTGAGCTGGGTTAATGAAAGCAACCCTTCTGTTTTTGCAGTAATGAGAGTGGTCGTGTACTGCAACTGGTTTTGTATTATGTACCGTAGAGTACGTATTAAGCGCCCAGGGTTTGGGGACAATAGAACGCCGCTGAACAGGGGGGTTAGCGCAAGATACGTACTCAGACTACTTAAGCATGTAGTATCCGCCCACCCATTCAGCACTGATTAAACAACAAGCGCTGTGGTAAGCTGAGAATATCAATGACCGGCTATGAATATATAAGTCCATTTTTCACGTAAGGAAATTGATCGCACGCCTTTGCGAAGAAGAAACACTTGACAGAGAAAGTTCATACTTCACTGTAAATCGGCCTTTTTGAACCTTACCCAAAGGTTAGAAATGCTGCTCAAGACTTTTGTGACGGGTGTGCCCTTACTACACTGCTTTTGAAACCTGTGCAGTAACTTTCGCGTGAAGAGGGGGGTGGGCGCTTGATACGTACTCTACGGTAGTACAATTTCTCTCTGAGCGTGTGTCAGGATAATGTGAAAAGGAAATCATTAATGTGGTGACAGTTTGTAATCTCACTTGATTTTTACAGGTCACAGACTTGCTAAACTCTCTGGAGTTCATTCTTGTGCCTATTGTAAACCCTGATGGCTATGTAGTACGTTATACCAATAATAGTAGTGGAAGATTGGATACTATACATGATTTTGCAACATTGAAACTTTCGCTAGTACACTTGGACTGCGGACAGGCTGTGGAGAAAAAACCGACAGAAAGGAGAAAAGTGTAATGGTGTTGACCTGAATAGGAACTACAACTTCCATTGGGCTGAGGTGAGTGCAGAGGTTGAGGAACCAGCAATGGCACATGACTATGCTGTGGGAAAATTAACAGTGCTGGCTCTGTACAGGGTTCACTTTGTACAGAATCCTATATTACAAGTTCTATTCTACATGCTATTAGATTGGCAGCTCCAATGATGAGTGCAGTCAGACATACCATGGCCAAAGCGTGGAGTCTGAACCGGAAACACAAAATGTGGTCAAATATTTCAGGTATTTGATGTATCACTAGCTATAAATATTACATGCACACTTTCCAACTTGGAATGCACCCGTGTGCACAGACAACATGGGCCGATCCTTGGAGCCATAGACTGGCATTCCTACAGTCAAAGGATCCTCAGGCCGTGGGGTTAGTGTTCTGTACTTGTTACAATTTTGTACATATGGTCATGTGACCATTGTATTCTGTATAGGCAATACAGATCAGAGTTCTCCACACGAAGAGGCACTACTAGCGATGAGTAATGCCATGTCCAAAGCAGCTTATGATGTGAGAACATGCACACATTGTAGCACAGTTTCTGGGAAGCCTGTCATCTGATCTGACTTGTGCATAAACCAAAGGTGTGAAATTGCAGACAGCATAAATTATGTGTGGTCACTACAAAGTTACATTATTTTGTAACGATACTGTTTTCCACAGGTGCATCATATTAGGTACAAGCGCAGTAAGGGTATAGATCTTTACCCTACTTCTGGAATTGCTAGTGACTGGTATGTATGTGTACGTGTGTATATATAGCTACATGCGTATACACCCAATTGCAGCAATGTATAGTTGGACATGCAGATTCACCTGCACTTCTGCAGGTTTTATTCCAATGATGCAGCTAGCGGGAACAAGGGGTACAGATCTGCTGGAATCACCATTGAACTCAGAGACACTGGACAGTACGGTTTCCTCCTTCCACCAGACCAGGTTAGGCACGCTAGGTGACATAGCCTCGTCCCCAGGTGCTCAGTATGCCTGGGAACGAGGCTATAGGTGGCAGTACATAACCAATACATGAGTACACACATTGTATGTTCACGTATAGCTACACCTTGGGGACATCATTTTGACTGGTGCATACATGCATTGATAATATCTCACTTGTAGAAAAGAAAGTCAACGCTATGCAGCATAATTATGATACTTGCACGTTTTGATTTCAAGTGGTGTGTCATCGCTACAAAAATATTATTCTTGTTCAACTTCTCATCCGTGAATGGACAGTGATACTTACACCACCCCATGCAAGACCTAAAATATAAGACGGCACTGGAAAAACCACAGTACACCTACATAGTGTGTAGCCTAGTCCTCAGGCCATGCACGGCTCATACTGCACATATGGTTTAGCCACATGTGCACTCAATCCCAATGGAATGGTCAACTATATCACCAGCAGCGAGTCTGCATGGCTAGTGTTGCTGATAGTTACGTATCAGAACATGTTACAAACCTCAGCTAGCTGCTTCACCTCCTCCGTGCAGATCAAACCAGTTGGAGAAGAGATGGTCCCAGCAGTTCTCTACTTTGCCAAGTACTTACTGAATAACCCCCTTCATCACGTCCCCAAATGAAACGTTCAACATCGAATCAGTGAACATTTTAATAGACACTTCCTGCATTTATAGTAAAGTCATATGGCTCTGCATGAGCTTGCATGAGCTTGCCCATGCATGCATGCTCGCCCTGCATGCATGATTGAATCATCACTATAGTATAATAAGAGAAGTACAGTTTGCATGGGAATTTGGGACCAAGACATAACATATACAGTCACATAAGTTGCTGTCCTACCGTGCATGCAGATATTTGCCATCTTCGTGTATCTTACGTAAGACCTGTCACTGGGCAGCTCCAAATAAAGTCCGGTTATATATCAAACAAATTAAGGTTATAGCTACGGGATACTCGTGCATGCGCTGTGCGAAATGTATTGGAAGTGCATGCTGAATGTTTCTAGCCAAAACATCTCTGGTATGAAGAGCCTGACCATGAGCGACTTGCAATTTATTCTGGTGGTGTAGGTGTGCTGTCACAAGGTGCAGGGCACGATGGAAGCTTTTACGGATACATTGCATGTAAAGCTGTCCAAAAATGAGCAGTTCAGTTCACCAAAAAGAGCTAATAATACACCAGTAGGCTGACGTGCACATGGTCTTGAAATCACCCCATGGCACATAAATATATTGTAAGGTGTTACATGTAGTGCAGCAGACAATGTATGTACAACTACGCACACATGTACAAAACTATGTCGGCCTATAACATGTGTATTGTTCCCACAGTAATACAGTGACAAAAATTAGTTAACATCACAAAATGGACTTTTTGTTATTACTCCTAATAATAATAATAATTAGTGAGCATCTGTTCATGTTGTACGAAGCTGATAGTCTGCAGTGAAGGAGAGTACATAAGTTTAATAGAGCCCACACATAAATTTTGAGGGGGCTGGCAGTCTTTTTTTTTTTTTTGGTACATGTAGGCCTTAGGGTAGCTAGTAAAGTGTCCAAGTTTGAAGCCTAAGATGTTCAGTTTGGCAGTTAGAGGGCACCAAACATTCTTTTCCTATACGTTACGAGGGGCAACCGCACTCCTGGTAGCCGTTGCAACGCCGGCTGTGACTCTCCGTAGCGCAAGCTAAGTGTCGCAGTTAGTTCCAAATAACGCTCATGCCACGTGGCAATCACGCTCAGTCGAACGCTAGCAATGGCGACCAAAGGGAAGACACGAAATAATAACAGCACTTACAACCTTGCCAGCACGGTGAGTTTTGGTATGTAAGCGTCAGTGAATGACAGCGATCACGGCCGTGTGGTCAGAATCTTCGTGTGCCTTTCCCGAGGGCTGTACTGCCACTGGAAGTCGAAGAGAGCGCTCGAGCAATGGTGGCCAACGGCGAGACAAAAGCGTTCATATCTCTATCACCAAGGTGAGTTTCAGCACAATTATTTTGATTTTGTGTCACTGCATCATAGCGATCACGACGGTGTAGTCAGAATCTTTGTAAGCCATTCCGAAATAGTCAAACGTTTCAATGATTACATTATATTATATTACGTGGCACAATTTTTCCTATACCAGGAGTGTAACATATGGCTGTGGGGGCCAACCATACATAAGAGAAACTTTAAGTGTTGACCTCAAACGGACTGCAGCTGGTATTTATGTTACTGCATTCTTGAGATATATACCTCCATTCTGGGTGATGTACCGGACCCACGGCAAAGCCTGATAGCCACTCTTTTCAATGATCTTCAAATAGCGTACCTGAGGTGGGTTACAAGATCAGTCCACAATGGATGCTACCAGTCCACACTGGACACTACCAGTCCACACTGGACACTACCAGTCCACACTGGACACTACCAGTCCACAATGGACACTACCAGTCCACACTGGACACTACCAGTCCACACTGGACACTACCAGTCCACAATGGACACTACCCGTCCACACTGGACACTACCAGTCCACACTGGACACTACCAGTCCACACTGGACACTACCAGTCCACACTGGACACTACCAGTCCACACTGGACACTACCAGTCCACACTGGACACTACCAGTCCACACTGGACACTACCAGTCCACACTGGACACTACCAGTCCACACTGGACACTACCAGTCCACACTGGACACTACCAGTCCTAGCCTCGTTCCCAGGCTCCCACACGGCCTGGGAACGAGGCTATACCAGTCCACACTGGACACTACCAGTCCACACTGGACACCTCGTGTACATAAAGACTCACCTGGATACCTGATGTGGTAAAGTAGGGGATTTCAAATTTCACATTGATGGGAGGTCTTCCTTCACCCACCTCTGCAAGAGAGCTTACACAGTTAATACCTACTGTTGTTGGCTGGCAATCTACCACCTCCAGTGAGTATAAGCAGCCACGCACCCTAGCCTCGTTCCCAGGCCGCGTGGGAACGAGGCTATCATGCACCCTTGCTAGTAATACATAATGGCCTTGTCCGTAAGCTCTGCCCAATTCACATTACAGTACGTGTACACAAAAACAAGACGGGACGAAGTAAAGAGCACAGATCAAATTGAAAACGTACCTGATTCCACACTTGGTAGTCCAAAGTGGGCACGAAGCACAAACTCCCTGCCGCCCTAGTGAAAGATGTCACTTCCAATCACTAACACCACCCAATTACATAGCCTCGTTCCCAGTCCCACGCCCAGCTGTTCATCGCTTGCATTACAGAAAAGCGATGAGGGCCTGGTACATTTCCTCATGTGAGCATGACGTAATTGACAAATGGCAGAACGAGGACGCTACGTTACTCAACCATCTACATGTTCAACGCTCGGTGAGTATGACAGTCGTCCCTACATACATGTGGTATGTTACCTGGTACCTTCGTTCTTCTTGCTGTTCTGAGACCCAGTATGCCCACGTTCATTTAGGTCTTTCTACCGTTTTTCTACCCTTGACGTCACTCACGTGAGGAAATGTACCAGGCCGGCCCTCCCCGCTTTACCGTACTGCAAGCGACGCAAAGCTGGGCGTTGGTCTGGGAACAAGGCTAACAAGTACAGCCAATATCTTTACCAAAAAGGTGGTCAACTCACAGGAAACGTTTTGAGGCTCCACACTAGACAGTTCTTTTCTGGCAGGTACTTTGCAAATCCTTGGGTGGTCTGAATGGGTAAACATGTGTCCTGATCATTAGTAGAGTCTTCATGAATTAACCAAGAGATGTCCCTCCACTTTTATCACAAACATTAGCCTCTCCTTCCTCCCATTCCCCTATCTCTCCTTCCACCCCTCCCCCACTCCCCCTTCCACCCCTCCCTCACTCCCCCTTCCATCCCCTCCCTCAGTCCCTCCTTCCACTCCTCCCTCACTCCCTCCTTCCACCCCTCCCTCACTCCCTCCTTCCACCCCTCCCTCACTTCGTCCTTCCACCCCTCCCTCCTATTGTCCTTCCCTCACTCCTCTCCTTCCATGACTCACTCCCTCCCCTCCCTCACTGTACTCCCTCCTTCCACCCCTTCCCTCCCTCCCTCCTTCCACCCCCTCCCTCCACCGCTCCCTCACTCCCCTTCCACCCCCTCCCTCCCTCCTTCCTCCCTCCTTCACTCCCTCCTTCCACCCCCTCCTTCCATGCCTCACTCCCTCCCTCCACCCCTCCCTTCACTCCCTCCTTCCACTCTGTCCTCCCTCACTCCCTCCTTCCTCCCTCCTACCACCCCTCCTCCTACCTCCTTCCTTCCATCCTCCTTCCTACCTCCCTCTCTCCTCTTTCCTTCTTCCCATCCCTCTCTTCCTATCCTTCCCTCCCTACTACTGTTCCCTTAAGGCCTCCTGTTTCAGCCCACTCCTTTCTTTCTTACGTACTCTAAACTTTGGTGTGTCAGCATCTGCAGGAACAGGAATAATGATCTCCACATTGTTGGCAGTGGAACGCTTCTTGAACTGGCCCTTTGCCTGAGAAGTGCGAAGGGGGTTGCTTAAATCCACATAACTCATTTTCATGCAACAGTTGGACTTAGTTAACGTCCAGGGTCTGACATACACACATGTAGTAGGACATATGTGAAATTCCCAATGGCAGCACATGCTCTGTTAGTAAAGAGCGGTGAAACGTTTCCTACAGGACTTGGGATTGGACCATTTTACATGTACTTCTGCTCGATAAATACAGACTAGTCGGTAAGTATTGAGGGAGATCTACTGAGATGTCAACAAGCAATTAGGATACCAGGGACCCTCTTCTCACTCTCGTAGGCATGACGTTTACCTCCAAGCCCTTTCGGCTAAAGGCTGGTCTCCCAAGGGGAGGGAGGAGTGGAAAGAACTTCACCTAGGTGGAACTCAAACCTGGGACTCCACAGTCAGATGCTTGGCAATTAAGTGGTGACTTGTGTATATTCTCAGGGAAAAAATACAAAGTTGACTGAAAGGATTGGGAGGGGTATATTTTCAAAGGTGACACCACAGTAAGTACAAATGTACTGTACATGTCTTCCACACATGTTCACTGTCTGTGCTCACCTTGACGAGGAATTCCACCCTGCTGTGTGAGTGTCGCTCAATGTGGGATTCGATCCAGATGAGAGGTTTCACTTGAGTGTTCAGTCGGTACGACATAAGCTCAAATTCCCCATCTGGCGGGATGAACGAGATGGTGCGGTCGTTCTCGAACCGAGAGAGACGCACACACTGGTGAAATTTCACGTCCTCCAGCTCCACCGCCCTCGAACGTGTCCCTGAAGGGGGTGCAGATATGGGTGGATGTGTAAGGATGGAGTGCAAGCAACCACAAACTGGAGGTCACGTGGCTGGGAATGGCCTGGGAATGTGGCTAACAGCATGTGAGAACAAGTGATCAACAGAGTTCAGAGACCAATGCAGTTAGCCTCGTTCCCAGATTGCATACCCTCCTCCCATTCCACCTGGGAATGAGACTACAATGCAGTAATTTCATGCAATACTCATCAAAAATAAGCATCATGGCCCTGTTAAGCTAAGAGTCCACTTGGTAACACATACTGGCTATCTTGAGGCTATGTTCAGTGTTCTATATACATGTATTAAACACATGCCTGTACAATATGGTTCACAACTGCTGATGCATGGCGCCATGCACCGCAGGACAACAACTGCTCACTTCCGGTGTTCTGAAAGAGAACTTTGTCATTGAGACCGAGTCGCAGTTCCGGCATTCCGGTCAACTTGACTTTCATCTTGATGGCACCCACTATCTCACTCTGCAGGACCTGACCAGTCTTACTCACCTACAGGGAGGGGTGATGAGGACAGTGAAGAGTGTGAGGTGGGGAGTGGGTGGGAAGAGTGAGGGGTATTGAATGTGGGGTGGGGAGAGTGAGGAGTGAGGAGTGTGGGGTGGGGAGAGAGAGGAGTGTGGAATGGAGTGTGGTGTGGGGAGAGGATCAGTGAGGCGTGAGGAGTGAGGCGTGAGGAGCAGTGTACGTGGGGTGGGGAGATAGAGGAGTGTGGGGTGGGAGAGAGAGGAGTGTGGTGTGGGGTGGGGAGAGTGAGGCGTGAGGAGTGTGGGGTGGGGAGAGTGAGGAGTGTGGGGTGGGGAGAGTGAGGAGTGTGGGGTGGGGAGGATGAGAAGTGTGGGGTCGAGAGGGAGAGTGAGTGTGGGGTGGGGAGAGTGAGGAGTGTGGGGTGTGGGGTGAGGAGTGAGAGGTGGGGAGAGAGAGGAGTGTGGAATGGAGTGTGGTGTGGGGAGAGTGAGGAGTGTGGGGTGGGGAGAGTGAGGAGTGTGGGGTGTGGGGTGTGGAGTGAGAGGTGGGGAGAGTGAGGGGTGTGGGATGAGGAGAATGCACTCTCCTCATCCTACACTCCTCACCCAGCAAACAACTCTTACTAAGATTATCTCAGATCATATAAGACATCACAGGATCTCAAGAAAGCAGTATCTTGAGATTGGCATGCGTAAGAAAGACTCCATCCTGGATACGATTGTGTCACATCCTAGCAAGATCGTGGGTTGGTCTTGTAAGACACAAGATCTAGTACACTGTAAGATCATGGTAAGATTCTTTAAGATGTAGTCTCATTCCCAGACCCTCAGTACGGGTCTGAAAGAATAATAGGTAGCACAAAGAATGAAGAATATTTCGGTGAGTTTACTGGGGGAAAACGGATTACCACGCGGCGGAAATGGCTGCTAGCGACTATTCGAAGGAGAAAGGAGAGTGTAGCCAATCTACTAGCTCTCTACTAGATAGGCTCAAGTGCCCAGAGCCCTCTGAGTTAGCTAGGAAGCGTGAAGTAAAAGCTAACCCTCCGGTTTGAGTGAAGCGAAGCCAGCTTAATGCTTAACGCAATGGCACAATCCCCAGCTTCACAGTGCAACGTCTATTCCCAACACTAATTGGCTGTAGGCCAAAATATTGAGCTAAGTACTACGCTAGGTATCTCGGGCTAGGAATGAGATATGAAGCTGGGAATTGCACCATTGTGATTGGCATGACCGGAGCATTCCAATGATGTCCATTTTGCTGTCGGTTGAATTTTGACACAAAATCATGAAAAACCATGGATTATAGCCTTTGGTCAAGTGCGATTTTTGATAAAAATTTGACCGAAATTAAAAATCATTTTAAGGACATCAATTGAAAGCTCTTTCTATGCTGAACACAATGGCACAATCCCCAGCTTCACAGTGCAACGTCTATTCCCAATACTACTAATTGGCTGTAGGCCAAAATATTGAGCTAAGTACTACGCTGGGTATCTCGGGCTAGGAATGAGATATGAAGCTGGGAATTGCACCATTGTGATTGGCATGACCGGAGCATTCTAATGATGTCCATTTTGCTGTCGGTTGAATTTTGACCCAAAATCATGAAAAACCATGGATTATAGCCTTTGGTCGAGTGCGATTTTTGATAAAAATTTGACCGAAATTAAAAATCATTTTAAGGGCATCATTTGAAAGCTCTTTTTATGCTGAACACAATGGCACAATCCCCAGCTTCACAGTGCAACGTCTATTCCCAATACTACTAATTGGCTGTAGGCCAAAATATTGAGCTAAGTACTACGCTGGGTATCTCGGGCTAGGAATGAGATATGAAGCTGGGAATTGGACCATTGTGATTGGCATGACCGGAGCATTCTAATGATGTCCATTTTGCTGTCGGTTGAATTTTGACCCAAAATCATGAAAAACCATGGTCGAGTGCGATTTTTGATAAAAATTTGACCGAAATTAGAAATCATTCTAAGGGCATCATTTGAAAGCTCTTTTTATGCTGAACACAATGGCACAATCCCCAGCTTCACAGTGCAACGTCTATTCCCAATACTACTAATTGGCTGTAGGCCAAAATATTGAGCTAAGTACTACGCTGGATATCTCGGGCTAGGAATGAGATATGTAGCTGGGAATTGCACCATTGTGATTGGCATGACCGGAGCATTCTTATGATGTCCATTTTGCTGTCGGTTGAATTTTGACCCAAAATCATGAAAAACCATGGATTATAGCCTTTGGTCGAGTGTGATTTTTGATAAAAATTTGACCGAAATTAAAAATCATTTTAAGGACATCATTTGAAATCACTTTCAATGCTGATCACAACGGCACAATCCCCCGCTTCATATCTCAGTCATATATCTAGTGCAACACTCTGTTCAAAGTTTAACGTACCAGGAGTGTGGAGTGGGAAGAGTGAGGAGTGGGGAGAGTGAGAAGCGTGGGGTGGGGAGAGTGAGAAGTGTGGGGCGGGGAGAGTGAGAAGCATGGTGTGAGGAGAGTGAGGAGTGTGGGTCGGAAGAGTGAGGAGTGTGAGGCAGTGAGGAGTAATATGTGTGGAGAGTAAGGAGTGTGGGATGGGGAGAGTGAGGTGTGTAGAGTGGGGAGAGTGAGGTGTATGGAGTGGGGAGAGTGAAGAGAGTGGGTGATCAACAGTGAGGAGTATGGTGTCAGGAGAGTGAGGAGTGTGTTGGCGTTGACAGTGAGGAGTGTGGGGGAGGAATATGAGGAGGATGGCGTGGGGATGGAGTGTGAGGAGGATGACATGGGCATGGAGAGGGTGAAAAGGATGGGGTGGGGATTGACAGAGGGGAGAGTGAGCATGGCCGAATATGGTATCTCGAGTTTGCACACTACCCACCAGTAGGTTGACAGATTCGATGACGTCAAGGAACACCTCATTCTTACGATAGCGGATACCCTCCTTCCTCCAGGAGACTGCATTAGTCACCGCTGGTGGGACATGCGGCATTACTTCCAGCTTATGGCTCTCTTGAGTGATGAACCTGAAGGAGGAAAGAGAGGGAAGGGGAGGGAGAGGTGAGGGAAGGGAAGGGAAGGGAAGGGTGGGAGGGGAGGGGAGGGGGGAGGGGAAGGGAGGGGAGGGGGGAGGGGAAGGGAGGGGGAGGGGAGGGGAGGGGGGAAGGGGGAGGGGAGGGGGGAAGGGGGGAGGGGAGGGAAAGCAGGCAAAGAGAAGGGAGAGGGAAGAAAGGACAGAGAAGAGAGAGGATGAAAAGGTGAGATTGTAAATCATGTTGTCGCTGAATAGTCTGGGTACATGTACATGTACACAAAAGGGGCTAATGCAAGCATCAGCCCCAACCTGAAAGGGGCCTGTCCTATACACATCGTGTTACAAACATACTGCTATTGACTAGACACACAAGGCCGATCCTTCCTCACTCTCTGTCTCTCACTCACTCTTTCAATATCTTGCTCTCAGTCGTCTGGGGGTAGCCAAAGTCCATGAGCTCATCAAGCAACTCATAGATGAGCACAAAGTTATCTCGAATACTTTCTTCTTCTAGCTCTCTGAAGTACTCCTGGAACACCTGTGAGACATGAGGGAATTGGAAGGGGGGGGGGGGGGGAGGGAGGAGGAGGAGGAGGGGGAGGGAGAGGGTGATATGAGAGGGAGAGGGAAAGGAAGGGGGAGGAGGGGGGAGGGAGAGGGGACAGGAGCGATGGAGAGGAGACAGGAGTGATGGGGAGGAGACAGGAGTGATGGGGAGGAGACAGGAGCGATGGGGAGGAGACGGGAGTGATGGGGAGGACACAGGAGTGATGGGGAGGAGACAGGAGCAATGAGGAGGAGACAGGAGCGATGAGGAGGAGACAGGAGCGATGGGGAGGAGACAGGAGGGATGGAGAGGAGACAGGAGGGATGGGGAAGAGACAGGAGCGATGGGAAGGAGACAGGAGTGATGGGGAGGAGACAGGAGTGATGGGGAGGAGACAGGAGCGATGGGGAGGAGACGGGAGTGATGGGGAGGACACAGGAGTGATGGGGAGGAGACAGGAGCAATGAGGAGGAGACAGGAGCGATGAGGAGGAGACAGGAGCGATGGGGAGGAGACAGGAGGGATGGAGAGGAGACAGGAGGGATGGGGAAGAGACAGGAGCGATGGGAAGGAGACAGGAGTGATGGGGAGGAGACAGGAGTGATGGGGAGGAGACAGGAGCGATGGGGAGGAGACGGGAGTGATGGGGAGGACACAGGAGTGATGGGGAGGAGACAGGAGCAATGAGGAGGAGACAGGAGCGATGAGGAGGAGACAGGAGCGATGGGGAGGAGACAGGAGGGATGGAGAGGAGACAGGAGGGATGGGGAAGAGACAGGAGCGATGGGAAGGAGACAGGAGTGATGGGGAGGAGACAGGAGGAATGGGGAGGAGACAGGAGTGATGGGGAGGAGACAGGAGCGATGGGGAGGAGACGGGAGTGATGGAGAGGACACAGGAGTGATGGGGAGGAGACAGGAGCAATGAGGAGGAGACAGGAGCGATGAGGAGGAGACAGGAGCGATGGGGAGGAGACAGGAGGGATGGGGAGGAGACAGGAGGGATGGGGAAGAGACAGGAGCGATGGGGAGGAGACAGGAGTGATGGGGAGGAGACAGGAGGAATGGGGAGGAGACAGGAGTGATGGGGAGGAGACAGGAGTGATGGGGAGGAGACAGGAGGGATGGGGAGGAGACAGGAGGGATGGGGAAGAGACAGGAGCGATGGGGAGGAGACAGGAGTGATGGGGAGGAGACAGGAGGAATGGGGAGGAGACAGGAGTGATGGGGAGGAGACAGGAGTGATTGGGAGGAGAAAGGAGTGATGGGGAGGAGACACGAGTGATGGGGAGGAGACAGGAGTGATGGGGAGGAGACAGGAGTGATGGGGAGGAGACAGGAGTGATGGGGAGGAGAGATCACTTGTAGCCCAAGATCTGAGATAATATTGTACAAGTAGCTTCACTCGCTTTGCTTGTACAGCTACTTCCCCCTCATTCGCCTGCGTGAGTAATCCGGCACCGGACAGCTCTCTGTGGAGAGCTGCTGCTCCCCGATTGCATCGATTCACTTCACTGCTGCTCCCCGATTGCGGCTGCTGCTCGCTGCTTGTGTCTGCTTCAGCTGCTGCTCCCCGATTGCCCCCCCCCCCCCCCCCCCCCCCCCCCCCCGATTGCGCCCGCTTTGATTGCTGCTCTCCCATTGCATCCACTTGTAGCCTAAGCTATTCCAGCCCATGCCCAATGTTCTCGTACATTCTTTGCGGAGTTCGAGGTACAGTAAATTGAAGTACGATGGTAGCGTGTCACTAGTCTACTCCCACACTTCTGTCACGCACACACACGTTAAAATCTTAATATAATGTCTGCCTACACACTTGTTACCACTGATCACTTCTTAAGTTCCATCCACAAGCCCTGAAGTGAATCTCTTGTACATCTTACCTCCACTATTCTGTGCAGAAATGAGAATATAAGGGCCACATTCGCGTTCTTGATGGTGGTAGCCACCACTGAGAAAGATGAGTCAAGGACAACACGCTCAATCACTATACCTAGTACATTTACAACCTCCCAGAGTACATGCATATTCCTAGCCTCGTTCCCAGTACACGGCCTGGGAACGAGGCTAGCATATTCCATACCACACTGTTCCTATAGACATGCTGTGTCTGGTGGATGGAGGTACGAGTATACCTCTCCCACTTCCCTCTCCCCTTCTCCCCTCCCCCCATCACCACAATCAATCTCTCTCTCCCTCCACGACCAAGGATACGGTAGAGGTTCTGGTGTTTGATGTAGACAAAGGTCACTTTCTCATGGATGAGAATCGGGGAGACACTACCCTCCTCCTCTGCCTCCAAAACCATTGGGAGGAACTTGTCGATCATTGACATCTCCACATCACCGCGGTAGTTCCGAGAGATCAGGGCCTGTAAGGGTGGGAAGAGCCCCCCAAAGCAACAATGAGTGCAACGTGGAAAAAGGCAAAGGGGATTGGCAGGCAAAAAGTTAGTCACACACAATCAGCGCCGTTGTAATAATATTATGTGCTCTAAATAGGAACCGGAATTGGAATTGGACACAGTAAAGACACCAACTTCAGCAAAAGTGCTCATACACTGCTTGCGTTACAAAAGCCACACAAGCATTTTGCTAACTTCTGTTCACTGAGCGACTTTCACATCAAATGCACAAGGGTGTGCTGGAATATTAGTAACCCACTGCAGCCATGAATTAGAGCTAAAAGGGCGAGTTTACCTCCCCGCTTCTGGATAAGGTTACGGGATACTTGTGTGCATGCCGGGCGAAATGTATTGGAAATGTATACTTAATTTCTCTAGCCTAAAATCTCTAGTACGAAGAGCGTGAGCAACTTGATTCTGGCGGTGGAGGTGTGCTATCACAAGGTGCGGAATCTTTTACCGATACGCTGTATAGCCGTGCAAAAACGAGCAGTTCAGTTCACCAAAAATTCGTATTTACTCCTTTTCTCGAGCGATTTTATGCTATTGGCTAGAGAAATTAAGTATACCTTTCCAATACATTTCGCATGGCGCACGCACGAGTATCCCGTAACCTTAAGAAAACAACATGCTTCCTCCTGCAAATAGGAGGCCAGTCAGAGATACCTTGCCATTTGCCAAGGGGTAGTCACTTATGTGTCGCTTGTAGAAGCCTTGGTGGACGGGATCAAATGAAACAGTGTGATCAGGGATCAACAGTGACTTGATCTGGGATCGACATTGACTTGATCTGGGATCGACATTGACTTGATCTGGGATCGACATTGACTTGATCTGGGATCGACATTGACTTGATCTGGGATCAACACTCTGGGATCAACATTGAAATGATCTGAGATCAACATTGAAGTGATCAAGATAAACTACAAACAAGATCAACAGATTTTCTGGCTACAGTTTTGTACTGTGAACCACTGCATCAAGCAATCAATAAAAGCTTCAATCAAGGATGATTTTAACAGATCAACATCTTGATCTCAGTCGCAAACGCTTCTACAGGCGATATATGTGACTACCCTGTGAACATCGATCAGTACTACACCAGGGAGGCCAACACCCTCTCCAAGATACACATATGCTCACTCTGCATAGATCTGAGGCAAGGATATCCCAATGGATTACTGGATGGTTAATCTCAGCTGGCAGGTCCGTACCCACCCGCTTTCTCTAGTCACCTAGGGGCAAGGCCCCTCCCTCTAGCTATGTACCTTGCCCTTTAGGTCCAGGAGGTAAACAGCTGAAGCTGGCATCTTGAAGACAACTTCGTCTGCCTGCACTACACTGCGGTCTTAACTAGTGGGCGTTGCCTCCTATTCAATTTTTTATTACGGCATATTTTCGCATAATTAGAAAACAACACAAATACACAGAGACACAGAGCTACAATGCGGCGTGGCAGAGATACAAAACTTTATTTTGTCCAGCTGACTTTGGGAATGTCATAGTGCTCTGTGAGCTCATCCAAACGACTATTAAATTCCTGCAGAGGAGAAAACAGGATCAGACAATCACACACTAAAACCTGAACAAGCACTGACGCTACCCCATTCCTCTTCTGTTCAAGCACATAGACATACACGAAAAATGAACTCACTTCCACTCTCTGCTTGTGAGTTTTCTGTGCCTCCTTCAGAATTCTCTCAGCTTTCTGTTAGCAAGGACAGGCAAGATGATTAATTACACACCGAGAGCTACTGCAGCTCATGTGTTCTCTCAGACACAACCATTGCTACCAATTCTCAGGCCTTCAAAGAGTACCTAATCATGCACTGGCAGTTTACATACTCTCTGCTCTTGCACTTTCTCAAACGCCTTCTGGGCTGGTGTTCGGCTGCTTTTCTTTGCCTGGGTTTCTTCAACTCTCTCAATCGTCTCCACCACCTCCTTTGCCTTCTTCTTCTTCTTCCTCCTGCAGAGGACAAAACAACATAGACCTTCTTCTCACAATGACAGATGAACGGTGGACAAAGACTTTTCATTATGAGAGAGAGAGACAATCAATTGGAATTCAGCTGAGGCCTCCATGCAATGCGGCTGTATGCAGCTTGTGTGCTGCTCCTCCGCCATGGGCCCAGTGGCTTATAGGAAAGAGCACCTATATGTAACTTGCATTCATCAGGTCTTGGGTTCAAATCCCAGCTGGTCCCAGAATGTTTTCTGTGGATTCAACATCTCACTTTGACTGAGCACTGACTCTTTCAACGAAAAAATCAGCCAGTATTTTTGTAGAATGGAATAAACAAAATCAACTCATGGAGCAATCTGTCTAACATCAACTTTCAAAGTACACATGCCACCTAGCCTCGCACGTGAGGGTCTGGTACCGAGTCTACCCACCACCCCAATGACCTCAGGTCGCAGCCGTGAGTGGGACCAGACACGGAGGTAAAGGATCTGGGACATAGCCATACATCAGGTTGTTGCTCAGGAATTTATTAGTCATGACATGAGAGTAAGATTCAAACGCACTACAAAAGGCTATATTAATCGTTGGACCGTACCAAGTATAATGAACTTGCCCTTTGAATAGCATCTTGACCAGTCATGCTAAAAGTTGTCCCTCCGGACAATATATGGCACTGTATATGGTCCCCGGCCAGTACCCTGACAAGGGGTGGTCACTCCAATACATGTACGTGCCGTACTTAGAGCTGCGACCGGGGTCACAGTTTGTGGCCGTCCAAAAACTGCCTGTGACTGCGCTGCTAAACTGCCATCACAAAATCCACCGTGACTGCGTGACGTTTTGGTAGTATATGGAGTAATATGGTACATGTAAGCCACACCTACATCTGCCGTATATGGGGTCACAATCGCCGGTCGCAGCTCTAAGTACGGTGCTTATTGGTGTGACCACTCCTTGCCTGAGGCCCTAGTCTAACAAGCTAGCCCTTCGCTTTCTCCAGCGCGCGATCGCTTTCAGTAGCGGGCACGGAAAAGTAAGGTCTAGAAACTTTGGACCACTTACTCGGTACGAAAGAATGCAATTAAGCTTACATCACGTGCGTTTACGTCATAACATTCCAATTAGTGCAACTGCAGTCAGTCGATTCCGGCCCGCTAACCTCGTTGGCTGTTTGTACTTCTGTCTGTTTGGTCGTTGTGCAGGAGAACAGCAATCACAGGCAACTTCAGACAGTCCTCAACGCTTGTACCGAGCGATTTGAAAGATCACCACGTGACAGCTGCAATCTGATTGGATTTTGAGTAGAGCCCAAGTGAAGTGGTCCAAAGTTTCTAGACCCTCTTTTCCCCGTGCGGTCATGTGAGTCAATCCGTGCTGGGAAAAATTTGAGGGGCTAGCCCGCTAGACTGTCACGCCGTGGACAGTCCCCCCTGAAAAGCGGTCCCCCCGGACTGTTCACGGCAGAATAATCGGTCCCCCACGGACCAAATATCGCAGCCATACCTGGTCCCACCCCATAGATGCATGATCTGTTACGAGCGCTCGGCGGGGTACGTACAGGTAAGCAAAGATCAGTTTATTTCTGTACTTATAGAGGCTACACTGGCTACGAAGGAATGGTTTAGCAGCATTAAAATTATCTTCGTTGCATACTCTGAGCTAAACCGTGTGAGAGCGAGTACGAGTAGCTATCATGCATGCGTGACTTATAAATACGTTCAGGAGCGTTATGGGCTCCTGATAGTATAACTTGGACTACATGGCCTCCTGATGGACGGTGCAGACTCTCCATTCGCGTCTGTTTACGCTTCCTCGCTTCATAGTTGACCCTCCAGTGAATATTTGTGACTTGGGCTAGCGAACAGCTAGTGGGACCAATTACGGCAAGGGGGGACTGCTTACAGCACCATGGATGGTCCCTGGGGGGACCATTATTCTGCCGTGGACAGTCCAGGGGGACCGCTTTTGGGGGGGACCAATTATAGCATGACAAGACTACCTAAGGCCCATGGCAGTCCCTCCCTTCCGCATATCCATCAATGGTGGTTAAAGGGCTAATTGACCAATAATGGCCTTGACGCCCCAATCACGTTTTGATCCCAGTCCTAGCTGCATGGAATACAGCGTCTTTGGGAGTGACAACCCTTAGGCTAACACCTTCCCAATTAAAGCCCACTTCGTTGAAAGAGCGCACTACACAAACAGATACATGTATGTAAATACGACAGCAAACGACTCACTTCTTTACGCCTCCATCTTTAACGGCACCCTTTAGCTTCAGTGACCCCCCAACACAATCTGCATACGCATCAGCCATCACGTATACTTAGGTAATCCGTAATGGGGTATTATATTCTGTAGTGAGTTCGAGTATAGCTGTTTACCATGACGTCATATGCATTCTCGGATTTGGGTATTCCCCTCAGTAAAACATTTTCGTGTTTGCATGCAGACAATGCAGTGAGCTGTCTTCTCCAGCTTCCCCACATCTTATCAGGTAAAATAGACCATACTGGTTGGGAGAGCTAGCTTACAAGTTATGCCAGGCTCACATCCTCGGCCTCAGTCAAGAACAGGGCACTAGGAGCTAGCTAGAAATGGCCATTTCTAGTTAGCTCCTAGTGACCTGCTATAATGCCTACACGATACTGGGAGAGGACTAATCCCGTTCCCAGACTCCCCTAATGCATACAGAAGGCTCAAGGGTCTGAACAATGGCTGGGGTGACCACGAGAAATGTGTAACGTAGTAAACGTACCCATGTAGCTTTGCTTCCGGACTCAGCTAATCGTCCACTTGAATACAACAAACTGTAGGCAGTGGTGGAGGCCTTCTATTATCCCATGTGTTTTATTTAGGTACACACTCTAATCCATGCAGCCAATCCTGATCTCGATGGAGCTTTTAGTGTTCCAGTGAAGCACACTTCATATATTTTGTGGTCATTAAAGGACATTCCAGTCCCTGTATCAGTCTATGTATAGTTCATCAATTGTGTGCCAGCTTATGAATGTAGCCAAGGGTACTGTATCTTCTACTAGTCATTGCAGATACCACCATTTTGTTGTTTTTTCTTGCTCAGACTGCTGAGGATCAGAGTTGGCCTCTAATCTCGCAGGTGACCCCAGTCTAGCCTCATTCCCAGGCCCCGTCCCAGCTTTTGTCGCTTGCAGTTTGCGGGGCCTGGAAACGAGGCTAACCCCAGTCTCCTTTTCATCTCTGAGGATTACAAGTGACCGCTCTTACCTCTTAGGATCACAGTCTTCCCTCTCATCTCTGAGGATCCAATTGGCCCATCTCTGTTCTCATGTCTGTGGATTGCAGTGGTCATTATGGTGGATGAGAGCAAGATCGACATTAGCCGGGAGTTCACCTGCTTTCTTTCAAACGGCATGATGACCTTGTTGGGTTCCATTGAACTGGAGTCCAGCTTCGTACGGTTGTTAACTCCAGAGTAAGTATGAAGTATGGAGCAGTTAGACTCAATGCCTCCAGTATGACATTGTTGCAGGTTCATATCTTGTAGCCAGACCAATTAGCATCGTATATTACCGTAGTGTCGCGAAAGAGTGCCCATGGGCGGTGCACATTATATGATCACCAAACAGGGTGGTGGGCAGTCTTTAAAGTGTTTGCATTCAAGAGTGCCTATTTTTGTCGTTTGCGCTCACACATCGTTGTCAGTTAGCACCTGCCATTCTCCGCAGCAGCTGTGATTTGCATTGAAAGATGCGAATTATGGCAGCTGTGCTCAGCTAGATTCTTGTCGGTAGCGAAGTCCATAGCACTTGGCAATAATGAAAATGCTGGTCAATCAATCATAAGTGAAATGAGAGGTGAAACTACAACTGTATCATGTTTTCCACTGTTTCAGCGCACTCGAATAAACACTTTAATATTGCCATGTGCCCCACACCACCTATTATGGTGGGCGCTGATGACACTATGGTAGTTAGTAGAAAGTTTAAGAGTGAACCCTTTCATCATTTCCTTCCCTCCTTCTCCCCCCCCCCCCCCCCCCCTCCCCCCCTCCCCATCCCCCTTTCACTCCTTCGTACCTTCCTTCCCTCCTTCCTCTGCTACCCCTGTGCACTTTCCCTTGCAGCCGTACTCTGGAGGAATTTTCCTACTCAGTCCTGGAATCAGTGAATGACGAGGAACCACCTACTCCACACTCTCTCATCTTCAACCTCAGAATAAGGGTAACACACTGGTTAAAAATGCAGTAGGGATGCCGTCAAGTAATCGTTGTGTATGTGGTGACATCATCACCATAGAAACACCAACATTTTATGGATGCTACGATATATCAGGAGCGCATGAGCCACCTTCGGCGGCTCATGCGCTCCTGATATATCGTAGCATCCATAAAATGTTGGTATAGCTCTGTTTATGCTGACCACAATGGCACAATTCCCAGCTTCATATCTCATTCACATACCCATACCTAGTGCAACGTATTCCCAATAGCAGCTTGGTTCATTGACCATTTTTGGCAGAAATGGCACTTCAGTCACCCAATGGGCAAGAGTGCTGTTTCTGCAGCCTTGTGTTCCAAAGCTCTCCCCTGCATGGCGATGAAAAGTACTCTGTACTTTTCATCACATCTGTACTTTTCATCATGGTGCTGGAGGGAGCCTGGGAACGAGGCTACTCTTTCTAGGTTTAACACACCCACACACACACACACACACCCACACACACACACACACACACACACACACACACACACACACACACACACACACACACACACACACACACACACATGCACACACTCCCTCAGTGTGTGTACGCCTCCCACTTGCTGCGCAAGGACAAGCTTGTGAACTTCTTCAAAGAGCTCGGTCTGTTCCGGGATGATGTCCGTCTACCAGTTGAGGTATGTCCAGGGCACCTACCACACTGACCCCACTGAGAAATTGCTGGCACTGAATTGAGCATTGTCATACATGCACAATGGCTGATCATTCAATACTCTGGTGTAGCGGCACTGTAGCCTAATTCCCAGGTCTTTGTAATCCAACTAGAGGTGGGAAAAGCCTGGGAATGAGGCTAAAAAGGTATACAGACATCCTCACTCTTGCCCCCTCCTCTTCCCCACTTCCCTCACACCACCCCTCCCTTTCGTCCATTCTCTCCGTTCTTCCCTCCCTCCTCTCCCTCCCCTCCCATCTCCCTCCTCTCTGTCCCCTCCCTCCTCTCCCTCCCCTCCCCCCTCCCTCCTCTCTGTCCCCTCCCTTCTCTCCCTCTTCCCTCTCCTCCCCCTCACCCTCTCACCCCACCCCAGGCTATGGGTTTCATTAGTGGTGACAGCCTGAAAGACGTACTCCACAGAGATGGAGAGTTCTTCAGTGAACCTCCGTCCATGGAGGGCCTCCAGCGTGATCAAAAATCATCTACCTCAGGGCAGAAACAGCAAAATGAATGGCAGGAATATCAATCCAATCCGAAACACGCTAGCACACCAGCCTCCAATGATTATCGGTCCAACAAGCAAAGATCACAAGGAGGGATCAGTACAGGCGGCAGCAGTGGTGCCAGACACCAAGAACAGCAACCAAGCAACTACCATCCTTCTTTCCCGGCTAGCCAACCCAGGGTTGACATTCGGACCCCACGGAACATCACCGAAGGTCAAGGAAGCGCCAGTACAGTACGAGGCAGCCGACATGCACAGCAAGCAGCTCCTCCTGAACACAATGCTTTCTCACCACTGCAAAGGGACGAAGGTAGACAGCTACAAGACCTCACGATGCTGTTTCCCAACCACTCCGAGGACAAACTCAAGCGTGTACTGGTAGAAGTGAGGTATGATCTCGATGCAGCCATCACGGCCATCCTGGGTCAGGACAACCTAGCCAATGCTCCTTCGGCTGATGAACTGATGAACGATCCCGAGTTCACTCCGCCCACCAACCAGGCTGAGCTGATTGGTAAGTAAGGGGAATGTTGGGTGTGAGGGGAGGGGGGAAGGGGGAGGGGGGGAGGGGGAGGGGGGAGGGGGGAGGGGAGGGAAGGAGGAGGGGGGAGGGGGGAGGGGAGAGAAGGAGGAGGGGGGAGGGGGGAGGGGAGGGAAGGAGGAGGGGGGAGGGGAGGGAAGGAGGAGGGGGGAGGGGGGAGGGGGGAGGGGGGAGGGGGGGAGGGGGGGAAGGAGGAGGGGAACACCATAACCTCCAAGATTAGCCTCATTCCCAGGCCTGCGCACCGCTTTTGGTTGCACAAAAGAATGCAAAGGGCCTGGTGATGTTGAGTGTGGAAAGATGGTAGAAAGGACTTAATTGAATGTGGGCGATCTGGGGCTCAGAACAGCAAGAAGAACTAAGGTACCAGGTAACTTGCCACGTGTCTGGCTAGCGTGTATCTGTCATACACACCAAGCGTTGAACGTGTAGTTGGTTGAACAATATTCAACACTTCACTTTTTTGTTCTGAAAATTTGGCCATTTGTCGATTACATAATGCTCATGTGAGGAAACATACAAGGCTCACCCCGCTATTCCGTACTGCATGCAAGCAACGAATAGCTGGGCGGGGCCTGAGAAGGAGGCTACTCCAAGATTAATGCTTTTCCTTATATAGGTTGGGAAGATACCCTTCTTGGTAGGGCTCTTGGCAATACCCCTGAGGCTGTTCCAATACTGACAGTGTATCCCCCAGAGTTTCTCAAGCTATCACAGTTACCACATGAGTTCATGCTGCCAAGTGAGGGGGCACCTTTAATTAACATTTTTAACTGGCCTGAAGGGGATGTAATTGCAGCGAAGTGCAAGCAGCAAGCCCTGCTTATCTGCGCGGAGAACGGACAGGAGGCGCTCTTTGCAAAATTTCAAATCATTGCCGGATTTCTTCTGTGCGAGAATGATAACATCAAGAGCAGTGTTGTGGTGGCACTTGGCTCTGGGTGTACGTGCATGGACAGTTTGCACGTGTGCATGAATGGCCACGTTCTGCATGATTCGCACGCAGTCGTGACTGCAAGAAGAGCCCTCCTCAAGTTCCTCTACTCACAAGTGAACAGAGCGTTCAGTGGCCATGGCAACATTTTCAGCGTCGTTGGGGGCAAGTTACAACTCCACAGCTCCCTCTCCCTCCACCTTTTTGTCAGCACAATTCCGTGCGGAGATGCCCGTGTTTTTGAAGCCTCTAGTGCACCGAGTGGCAGGTATGTTTCTCACCAAAGGAGGCACAGCAACCTTCGTGCGAAGCAAGGTGAATCTCTCGAAACTATCCCCACCAGCACCGATTCAGAGTTCACGGAGCAAGACATGGCGGCAATCATGAGCCACGGACGTCCTCTGCTCTGTATGTCGTGCAGTGATAAGATTGCCATGTGGAACGTGACCGGTATTCAGGGGGCACTGCTCAGCCAGTTTATGCACCCAGTATACATCAGCTCTATCACTGTTGGAGCTCGGGGAATGAGCACCGATGACCACCTCATGAGAGCGTTCTTCACCCGCCTGGCCAGCACACATGGCCTTCCCCAGTTGTACCTTCGAAATGAACCCAAACTGTTTGTCCCGATGAAGTACAATGAGGATTATCGATCCGGCACTGATCCTGGACGAGATGCTGTCACCTTCAATTGGTACTGCGGAGGTGGTTTTGAGATGATCGATCCTCTGATTGGGAAATGCGAAGAAAATTGCCCCTCTCGGCTGTCCAAAAGTAGCCTCTATATGGAGTTTTCAAGTCTCATACGGCAGACGCAACATTTACGATCCGAAGATACATACCACCACAGCAAACAGAAGGCCAGGGAGTACCAAGATGCCAAAGAAGCGGCGAAGGAAGCATTCAAGCTTAGTGGTTGCGGACAGTGGATGAAGAAACCAAAGGAGTTTGAGCTCTTCACCGTTTGATGATAAATTTGTGGAAACAATTACTAAATTTTGTACATTACTTTTAGTTCCTAGAACACGGATGCAGCAATGTTTTCTGTTTCGTTTTTATATGACATACATAATATGTAGCCGTACTATAGCTACGATAATAAAATTTAAACTTGTATGTGCTGTGAAGGCGAGGGTAATTAGTGCAGGGGAGGGTGGAGCATGGGGAGGGTGGAGCATAGGGAGGGGTGGAGCATATCGGGATGGAGCACTGGGAGGGTACGTGGAGCATATATAGGGAGGGATGGGGCATTGAGAGGCTATAGGGTGGAGCATTGGAGTGCATGGGCCGGGGGTGGAGCATGGGAATTAAAGTACGAGGGAGCATTGCAAGTGTGGGATGTTATAATGTAGTTATGTTGGTAGCTGATATTGAGAACAACAACACGTACAGTTACTGTATGCAGCACATGCAATGATTGTGCTACAAAATCTTGGTCCAATCATGCAAATATGGATACGTCAGGATACAGAAATTCATGAAAGTGAAATACAATGCAGCATATATAATAATGCGCACAGTATGACTGCATGATGACTACAAAAATAAAGTGTGTGGGCTGCCATACAAGGTCATTGTATAGTTATACATAAGTAGAAAAGTGATTCGTTTGCACAGAAGGAACACAAAAGGTCACAGAGATAAACTAATTCAGCTCTTCAATCACAACACACCCTGGTAGCATGACGTTCTGCCCCATGAGACTGCCGTCCACGGAGGGTTCTCGGGAAAGTTTCTTAGAACTCATGCCACCAGTAGCTCTTCCTGTAGAGTCTTTGACAATCTCCGACAATGATGGCTTATTAGGTGGCTCCTTCACTATAAGCCTCTGGTCACGGTATTTGGTATGGTCCAGACAATCTTTTGCATCATCCTCGCCCAGTAGCCACCAAGTGAGCATCGACCCCTTGCCCTGCAATGAGGTAATTTGTAACAGTATCAGATAGGGACCTGGTTCAGATGACCCAGGATTCAGGAACCCTTCCACACGTCTACTACTGTAACGATTGTGAGCTGCGAGTTTTTGTGAAGTGTGAATGGTGAGAGATTGAGAATTATATAGGGATTTGGGGTTTTGAGCAAGAAAACTGTTCTACCTCAAACCCCAGAAATCAATATCAATTATGCGGAAATTACCTTGACACTAATATTTCCGCGGCACTCCAATCTGAACCGTCCCAGCTTTTTCAGAAGTGCGTATGCGGCATCACTGCACTGAATCTTCATGGCTGTCCAAATAAAAAGAAACATAGTCACAGAATTAGCTACAGTAGCTGATGTGATGTTGCGACTACATAATTACCCCGTGCATACACATGCACAGCAAGGGTAGAATGATTGCTACATCCGTCAGTATGTTTGTGGACACAAAACAACCAGTTTGAGTGAATTAGAAACACTTCCAGCCTTTTTGTGCACCATTATAAGTCACAAATGAAAATGTGTACCTAAATACTTCACCGACAAGAGTTGTACGAACACAAAAAGCAAGGTTTTGCTCTTAGCCCGGTGGTGTCAAGCCAGCATGTTTGTATAAGTCCGCATCTAGCATTTCGCAAACAGTGCATGGGGTAAGTGCTCTATTAGGCACTTTTTGTTTTGTAAACTTACAAAGAAGAAGAAAGGAGTCTCCTATTAACTTGTGTCAAGAAGTAGGACTGACCTTCACAAGTGGTTTCCATCCGTGATGCAGTGTTCACAGTGTCCCCAAAGAGGCAGTAACGTGGCATCTTGAGCCCCACAACTCCTGCACATACCGGACCAGAGTGTATCCCGGCTCGAATCTCCAGTTTGGTGTTGGGACGATGAGGGATCTTGAACTTCTCACAGGCAGACACCAACTGGAGGGCCATGCTGGCTACCTCCCCGGCGTGGCGATCTCCATTCGCCTTTGGAATGCCAGACACCACCATGTCTGTTAGGAGGTAGAAAAATTACTTGCATTCGAATATATTTTACTTTATGCAATGCAACGGATACACAATTAATAGTGGGTACTACTAATCAAGACTAGTGCGTATTAAACAGGGAACCCCCATATAATTGTGCTATTGTTCCAGCCTGAGCGACATGCACAATAAATCAGTGATACTCACAGTTGAATAAGCTGTAGCTACACTTTCGTTCAAATAGAGATTGACGTATTCTATGCAGGAACACTAGCTATCACTGCCCCGAAGTACGTACATGATTGTACAAGTACACATAACTGCAGCCTACGTACAGGCATCCCCAATGGTCTCCACTTTGTAGACGTCAAATTGGTCCAGAATGTCATCGTAAATGGAGTAGAGTTCATTCAGCAGCTGGACAACCTGCATTGGTGTGCTGGTGCTTGCCAGGATGGTGAAGCCAACAATGTCACTGGAAAAAAATAAACAGTATGTGAAGTGTTAGCTGTCGTCATCGTGCACGATCATGATTATAGATTTCGCTTTCACATTCTTCACAGATACCGGTAGTAGATAGTGTGTCTGTGCTTTCTTATTGTGCCTGAACCAAAACGATAACTATGAAAAGTGGTATGCAAGTTAGTAGCCTCGTTCCCAGGCTCTCGGGTCTGGGAATGAGGCTAGCGAGCTAGGTACAATGACTGTACCTGAAGAAGACTGTGGCGGAGTGGAAGCTGGTGGCAGGGGCTGGCTTGCCTTGTTTCAGGTCATCAGCAACCGTCCTGGGAAGCATGCCTGCAAACACAGGGCAAGATCACACACTTGTATCTATTGATGCATACTTGTGCAGTGTTAGCCTCGTTCCCAGGCTCTCCTGGGAATGAGGCTAGTACAGTGTCTTGTTGCTTACTGTAAAGCAGAGTGGCGGTCTTCTGTTGCTCTGCAATCAGTTCTTGTGTCCTTTCAGCAACCAGGACTTCCAAATGTTTAGAGTATTTCTCCATCTGAAGTCAGATATTTAAAATTGACTTAGCAGTACTAGTTCAGCTGCTGTAATTATCTAAGGCATATTGCTGAAACAATGGTGATTGGGAGTAGGGCTCCAATGACATTCAGAGGATTAGACCAGGCTTAGTGGATCAGTTAACCTTAGTGAACTAATAGATTTCTACTAGTAGGCTAATTGACTACTAATTGGCTAATCGATTACTAACTGAGGAATGACGGAGTGTTATTACTAGCTGTACACAGCACAAATCACTTCACCGACGCCACTGACATCAAAAGATAATACAGCACCTCTACATGCTGTGGAGTAGTGCTGCATGGCCCTCTCAACTTGCTGTACACAGCACAAATCACTTCACCGACGTCACTGACATCGAAAGATTATACAGCACCTCTACATGCTGTGGAGTAGTGCTGCATGGCCCTCTCAACTTGCTGTACACAGCACAAATCACTTCACCGACGTCACTGACATCGAAAGATTATACAGCACCTCTACATGCTGTGGAGTAATGCTGCATGGCCCTCTCAACTAGCTGTACACAGCACAAATCACTTCACCGACGCCACTGACATCAAAAGATTATACAGCACCTCTATATGCTGTGGAGTAATGCTGCATGGCCCTCTCAACTAGTCAGTTGACGTGTGAGAAATATATTCTACAGCCTGAGTTCAGCTAATTGGTCAACTAATCGTTCAGACCCTAATTGGGACTCAACTTGTAACATTTTTAAGTGATAGCTGTGTGCTGCTGTACAGTGCCCCTGCTTACACAAATGTACGTACATGCACGCATTACTTGACTAACTTAACACTGAATGGATAACGGATATCAGTTCCACGAGAAGCTGAAATGTCTCTAATGAGATTGGGGCATAAACCCACCCAAGACAGCATTGGATGTTGCCAGCTGTTTTTTTTCTGCTAAAGCCAATGGATAAGACTGAAGGTGGACTTTTTAAGACAACGCTTCGGCTCCTCGGAATGTATTGCATGTGCACTCCTTTTGGTATTGGCCCTACTCACAATCACTGTCAGCCTAGATACCCGAATATTTCCCGTACTGCCCTATATAGCTCCCACTCATGCAATAGTATGTATGTAGCTACGTACCCTGGAGTTTGCCTACCATACGTGCCAGTATGAGTATCAGGATATGAGGAGTATACTGACCATGATCATCATCATGTCAACGGGGCTCTCCCTGTTAGGGTTGATGCGGCAAAGGATCTTCTTAAGATGATCAAAGGTGGGGCGAGAGGAGGGCAAATGGGACCAGCAGCGATGGATCAGCTGAGGGTGGGAAGAGAAATCACAGCACAATTAATCATTAGAATATTTGTTGTCATAAGACTTAGTATGACCTGCTGTTCAGCCAACTCAGCATCCTATTGAGTTGGCTGCACAAGACAAAACCATCAGTGGACACCTGTGGAACCTGTTCTTCCTATGGCAACTCCCAAATCCCGATTAGAACAACAGTTATGAGCTACATCTCACATCCAGGTACTCTTGTGGGCAGGGGCAGCCATTCTCACTGAGGTCAGAGAGGTTCACTTTTGGCTTCCAGTTTGCATCTAGAAACAGGCCCTCCTGTACGGGCATATAGATCGTTGCAATTCATAATATTATACCGGTATAATTTCTGACTGGTTGACAATGTGAACTTACACTAAAAGGGTCCATTCTAGTAGCAATTTCCAGCAGGATGATGGCATAGCTGGAGGTATTGGAGGGTGAAGGGTATTTGTATATGTAATAGGATGGTCCACTCAAGGATAATTAAAACGGAATGTGGATTGGAAACGGCAATACAAATGATGTCACAATCCGTGTTGCGCACGCTGGCGTTAGCCTCGCTCCCAGATCAGACTTCTTCCTGAAACTCAATAGCCTAATGCAGCAACCACAGAAGCATTGACAGCAAGTAGTTTCATATCGCTAAGTGTTTTCTTAGTCGAGATAACCTAACACAAGTAATCACGTGTCACAGGCCCAATTTAATGACAGAGAGGCTGCGTACCAAGCTTCCGTTCTTACGAGGGCAAAGAAACTCAATAGCCTCATGCAGTAACAACACAAGCATCGGTAGCAAGTTGTTTCATCTCTCTGGGTGCTTCCTTGGTCAAGATAACCTAACACAAAGTAAGCGCAACGCGGATTACGTAGCAATTTTATATTGCCGTTTCCAATCCACGTTCCGTTTTAATTATCCTTGGTCCACTGTGGTATTTGGGATTAATAGTACGAGCAATGCAGTCAGGAAGTGTAAAATAGCACGAGGCGAAGCCGAGTGCTATTTACTTCCTGACTGCATTGCGAGTGCTATTAATCCAAAATACCACAGTAGACCATCCTATCACAGATTAATCCTACATCTTAGCTAGCTACATCACAGTGGTTTTCTTAGTGTTGCTGTTGGATGCGTTGGTGAAACTTGGAGCGTCCTCGACACGCAGCAGGCACGGTTGGTAGCAAGCACTAGCGAGCGACTCGGGCCACGGTCACGGCATGGCACGAGCGTCGCTTCACGCAATAGGCGTGGCTGTGGTTGTCGGTCCTGGTTCGGTACAGGTTTGGAACCAGAGCGTAGCTATGTACATCACAACAGCGCTTGCGAGCAGCTCGTCTACGGTGTATCCGCTCGTGACACTTACTTTGGAGGCAGTCGCTTTCTCCGCTTCAGCCGTGCTCCCTTTTCCAACCCTACAACTGAAGGTAAGCTGTATAGGCTGCCTAGCAACCAGGTTCTGCAACGGCGTTACTAAGCGAAGTATTCGCCAATCAGCTTTCTATTACAGCAGTACCTCGAGAAAAAAGTGTAGTACCAATCTGATTGGTTAACCAAGTGGTATATCAGATTAATGCGTACCGTGTAGTATAGAACTATTATATTGTAGGTTTTATAGATGTAGGATTAGATATAGTATACAATGCTGTGCACATAATATAGTGACCTGCTTGTGACATGGTCTGCATAGTAACTACGTACTACATACTTTAGCGTCATGTTACCGTACTCCGCAAGAAATTGGTTCTTGGACTTTGACGGTAGTTCGCAAACAAATTTTATTTTGCAACGTTTCGATCACCGTCTTGTGATCTTCTTCAGGCTTACCTGAAGAAGATCACAAGACGGTGTAAGCCTGAAGAAGATCACAAGACAGTGATCGAAACGTTGCAAAATAAAATTTGTTTGCAAACTACCGTCAAAGTCCAAGAACCAATTTCTATAGAATACTACATACTTGCTGTGGGAGATCTGTAATTATTATGTCTAAAGATCGCGAGTATGAGTTCTGGCTGGCATTTACTGTGTACGTGGTTATACACTTTACACCTGCTTTTGATTGGTCATTGGTATCTCACCTGTACACATCAGTGGTGGGCGCTGGTGAACGTTTGGGTATTCCCCTTACTTCACTGGGCATGTAGATTTTCAACATTGCACTACGAGCCCTACTGTCACTGTAGCCCTCAGAGAGCTTGTTCTGGTTCTGGACTCGGAACGATGGCAGGCCATAATCTGTGTGTATGCGTCACATGATAGAGAACAATAAGCAACTTCCGCAGAGCAGAAGCCCAGCGAAGCCACTGCCATTGCATGATTGGTGAGCATTGGTTTCCACTGACTAATGTTTTTTTTCCTAACAACGTATACTCATCACAACATGTACTTCAGAACACACTCTTTTGTGCGATTTTTGCACGTAACTACTTTATACTATCTGCCGGTGCGCATGCTATATTGTCACATTTTATGTGCACATGCTTACAATAGTGTTCTTCACGTGTCTGTGCAGTTTATGAAACAACTCTGTGCCTAGTCTGTGCACGAACAAAGGTTGTAAGGTTTGTTTGTTTTCACTTGAAGGTAAAAGAACCTTCATTTAGTTTACTTACTTTGTGATAATAGTCTATTATTACGTAGAAAAACCACTTAAATGATAATTGTTTTGTTTCACTGAGTGAACGTTTGAGAACTCGGTTTCCAAATCTTTGAAGGTAGAACTACCACATTAATTTTGTGTACTTGTATTATCATTTGCAAACAAGATCATTGAGAACTTGGTGTACCCGTACCATCAAGTCAAACATTCAACCCACCTGAGATCTTTAGTACCCATCTGTCATCAATAACACAGTTAGATGAAGTCAGTCTGCCATGGTACACCCGCTTGGCTTGCAGGTAAGCCATCCCTCCGGCAATATCAGTTGCAAACGAGAACCGGAAACCCCAATTGAGGGGAATGTCATCATTCTGCAGCACATCATTGAGGCTACCCTTGGGGCAGTATTCGCTGACGATAGTCAGGTCGGCAGTCAGATCCTTAACTGTAGCTCCAATGAATTTGCAGAGGTTGGGATGGTCCATTGTTCTATGAAAGAGATACATACGGACAGTGTTCATTTCACGGCCTTTAGGAGGGGAAATTTCACCCCTAAATTGCCCCCCCCCCCCCCCCCCCCCCCCCCCCCCCCCCCCCCCCCCCAAAAAAGGTCTGGCATGTTATGGTGGGAATCTCATACCATCAGCTGTAGACTGACCTTATTTGCAAGACTTCTCTCCTGATGGTGTCGTTGAGAACAAAATCGTGTTTTGGGACTTTCTTGATGGCTACAGCACGCCCCTCACTGTATGTAAGTGCAAGCAAAGTTTCATTATGTGCTAGTATGGAAAAGTATACTTACACGAATTAACTCCATGTTTAGACATTGTAAAACGATTGCATGCAGAAGCCTGGGAATAGGTTTGCAATGATTTGTTATGGTTACCATAGCTACGCAAGTGTGCTTAGTTTTCTTGGACAATGATTGCAGTCACAGGTGCCATGGCAGTACTGTCCCTTAATCACAGCAATTAGCACTTTCCCCGCGTGAATCCATCACGGAATCAGTTGTAGATTTCTATGCACTGTAGCTATAAACGTAGCTGCTTTTACATTTATACATGGCCGGAATCCACGATTGTATAATGCTGACATACCATGATTGTATAATGCTGAAGTACCATGACTGTATAGCGCTGACATACGTACTATATTCCTGTCTGTGTGAACATCTGTCTTTTCTTCATGGTATTCAGGCTGGCCTCGGTTGCTCCTCCACTTTCTCTCTCTGGATTCAAGAACTGTATGTTCTTCATACTCACCATACTCCCCATGAATCCTGCACATACGACGATCACATGCAAACATCACTAACTTCAATTCGTTCTCAGCATAGCTCACAGTGCATTACCTCGATAGTCAGGATCTGAAGTGGCCAGCACATTAGTAGTCAGGTTCAGATGGAAGTATACGTACATATGCGGGTGTGTGCACATATGCGGGTGTGTGCATCGACAGACAAAATCCATAATATAAGACATGGCCTGAATCGAGTAAGTTGCCATGGCAACCAGGAAGTTGCAATGGCAAACATGAAGTTGCCATGGCAACCAGGAAGTTGCAATGGCAAACATGAAGTTGCCATGGCAACCAAAGTATTGCCACGGCAACCAGGACAACAGTGTTGGAACACGATTCCTAACCCCTTTGTATATCTTCATAATTGATGATCCAGCTCTCGTCAAAGAACAACTTGCGTCTCTGGTAGTTGTACCACTGTCACAAGGAGAAGATGAAAACATCAATCATTTGTTTTGTCTTAAATGAATGCCCTCTATGCAGGTTGTCATGTGTATATACTTGCGTATACATTGATCGTAAAGGAGCAATTTGTAGGTACTATACTATGACCCTTAGGAATTGAAAAGCAATTTGAGCTAAATGCATCATTGCATTTGAATTCAACGACCCCCCAATAAGAATTGAACCCTGGTGCTTGACCTTGAGAAGCACGAAGCAAAACTCTCCAGGAAATTACCATAATAATATGCTCACCTTTGCTCTCAAAACTAAGCCCAAACAAACATCCTGGTCATGCAGAGAAATGTAGCATCAGACTTTCTGACGACTGAGCTCGAGCCGCAGGCCATTTTGAGATACCATATGGTTGGTGACATGGCATTTGCTTTCAGAATTAATCACTATATAGCTAATGGGCAAACTAACACCAAGCCATTTGACCTCTCGCCCATTGACATATTATTGGGAGATCAAGGTAATATTCTTATTGAGGAACATGACTAATGACATAAAATGGTGTGCATGACATGCCAAATGAATGTAAGGCGGCGAGTTATTGACTAGCAAATAGGATAGACTAGGTTGTGAACCTTTGTGATCTCATCACGTGGGTATGCAACTGTTTCAGACTCAGTGTATATGCATACTTACCAATACAACGATGATAAGAGGGACTAGGACACAGAAGATGACAATGCCACAGAAGATGACAATGCCAGCAGTGGCTCCAGGTGGGAATGAAAACGGGCAGCAGTCAGTGGCACATGTGTCACAATTCTCTTCCTTCTCACCAGAACAGATTTGATCACCACAAACTGTTACAGTAGTGGAGAATGGAGCAAACAAGTAATTGTCTGACAATTAACTGTCATCCCACGTCATAATTATACTCACATTTTGGTGGAACAACTCGGATCTCTTTGCCAATGGCTATCTGCATGTTGCCCACTTTTAGGTGAGCGATCATAACATTCACTCCTTCGTAGTTGATCTGAACCTCGGCTTGGAACACTTGCTCTATCACGCCATACACGGGCAGGGTGTGCGTCGACAGTAGTCCATCATTCCCCACCCATGGCCCACACACAGAATCACACAAAGTCTGCGTGCAGAAGAACACATAAGGTGAAACTAACACAAGTCACGGTACAACATTCTTACAGTGATTCTGCATGCCCATATATGGCTGTTGAGCTATGTTGATACAATATGGACATTGTTCAAGTGCACTTACTGTGACGCTAGGATGACAGGTATGAATGTTAGCGTGCCACACACAACAGTTAGTAGCATTCAGTTTGGTGACTGTATCGGGACAGGTTTGGTTGATACAAAACTGCTCCAATTGATTCTGAGTCCTGCATAATACGAATGACAAGTGTCGTTATAAGGTGATGTTCATATACATACCAACATTCATGCACAACAATGGCGTTCATCTCTGCAACAATTATACAAAAGAAACTCAATGAACTGCATCTCCTAAGTGCGTTAGGCTAGGAGTCACTCATTAATTGCACGGTACATGTGCATAATATCATGGGAGAGAGATAGGGCAGAAGACATCTAGCTAGGACCAAATTAAAGAGCTTCCAAGTGCTTAAGAAATAGCACAGTTTTGATGGTCATATGAAAATGTCTTACTCCAAGCCTCAATCTCCAACCATGCACGGTAAAGTCCATGCATGGATGTATAGTCTATGTAACTTCACTCACAAGCCAGGAAAAGCCATGCGCCGAGTGAAGAAGTCAGGTGTGGTAGTGGCATGATAGGAGACGTTGCATGTTTGCCCTATCTCAAGCTCATCAGGAGGTTCTATAACCCATCCCATACCCAAACCTGGAGGGAGAGAGCAACAGCACATTATGGTTTTATAGGTCACTGTCTCTTGTATAAAACGGTCCTTGCTCCTCTCCTGAAAACAAGGGGGTGACACTCCCATACGCGCTGTAGTCAGAGCTGCGACCGGGCTTATCAGCGAATCTTGACCCCGTATACTAAGGAAAGGCTGCAGTCGCTACGCATTCTTCCGTATACTATCGGCGGTCAAGCGGTCAACGGCTGAAATACAGCGCAGTCAAACGGTCAAGAGTCTTTTTGCGATGCGGTCAAGCGGTCAAGCAGCAAAAATGACGGTCAAGATTTCTTGACCCCGGTCGCAGCTCTGACTACGGCGTCAATGGGAGTGTCACCCCCTTGTGAAAAGGTGTGACGATTTTATAAGACAGTTGAGTTACAGTAACATTTGAAATTTCAACTCCACGGCTTACTGGTTTGCAAATCAGGGCAATACTCCTCATGGCTCTTAGACTGAGAGTCGGCGTGCAGGTTAAGTATTCATTCTAGTTACAGTTATTGCCGAGCGCCTTAGCGCGAGGCAACTAATCGTGCAGCGTAGTCACATCGCGTCTGTATATATATATATATATATATATATACGTATATATATCCGTCACACTTTAATTGCACGGGGCAGGTGGCGGTTGCATCGCTGCGGTTTACTATTGACAGGGGGAAAGAAGTCAACAAATCAATACGTATTCATTTAGGTTGCCAGGCGATTCCCACTGCCAGTATTTGCAGTACAAATAAATGTCATAATTATCTTTGGTCATAAATTTGATCACAACTTCTTTGCTTGATATCCCATAGCAAAAATTTGTGACTCTCAAATTCCAGCCTGTGTATCATCAGGGCTTAAAATTATGGACTAGCAGTGTCCACAAGCCAGTAAAATATGGGTCTCTTGGACTAGTACATGTAGTAACAAGAGTTTCCTTGCTTAGCTACACGTTCCTAATTGTCACCTCTGACATCATGCCATGTTACGGGTGGCCACCTCTAGAAGCATTTCATGTCACAGGTGGCCATTTCTGACATCATGTCATGCACAGATGGTCGACGCACCTCTCAAACCGTTTGGAGGTAGTAAGGGCATCTGGGCTAATATTCATAAGCATTCTGACATTTTTGGCAGGCTGTGAATAGCCATCTTTGCATTTGTCCTATGCCTACGGCACCAAATGTGATAAATGAGGACTACTGGTATATACCAATGATTACCCAATACGGCCAAAACTGCCAGGCAATCAGAAATTCATGTTCTTCCTCTGACAGCATTCATGGTACCAAAGTGGGTACCTGGGCAACCAGATTGGATGCACAGAAGCAATCAACAACATCGTGAATAACACAATGAGGTGATGGAGGCTACAATAAAAATTAAGACCTGACGTGTTGCTGTTCAGAAGAACAACAAAATCTAGCTTTTTTCTACACTGCTCTTGTTGTCTGGAACAAAAGCTGTAGTTATACACACCATCACTCTTGGAATCTTACCACCGCAGTTGATTGGAGTATTGTCGAATTTGTTTGCATTGAGGTTCCAGCAGTCATATGGAGCATTGCCAGCTATATGGTAGCACCAACATGGATCTGTCCACACACACACCTACACAATATAGGCCATGCACATCTCAACACCACATCCAAATCAGTGCACCATTAGGGGCTTGATATACAGTCATATTTGTATTCTCAAAATCCTCTACACGCACAGATTGGGTATGGTGCTTAGAAACTTTCAACTGACATCATGCACTTTGCACAACACAGTTTGCATGAGATGAGGTCTTCAGCTGAAGTGTAGATGACACTATTGGTGGATCGTAATCTTATGCATTCTGTTATGCATTCATGTATGAACAGACTACTCATTCCTTACCAGCACCAATGTTAAAGCAACTGAAATACTCGTCCGAGATTCCATGTTTTAGAGTTTGATTTCGGCAGCTAGTAATAGAAACCACACATACAATCATGTTACTTGCTACTACATAATACACATGCATGATATAACTGCTCAGGTGTGTCTCTGTAATGTGATCCTTGTTTATTTTGTAAACAAGAATTCCTCCCTCCAGGGTTACAAAATATATCTGAGTATGGCACTTCTATAGACATAACAAATGTTGAACCAATTTAAACAGACCAGAGAGCACCCCCAACCAAGCAACATCATGCATTGTTACGATCAAGGCCCAGTCTCTACCAGTTTTTCTCAGTCAATAAGGTAAGGGAGGGAATTTCTGGAGAGTAGGGTAAATACAGACATGGCACTTCACGGCCAACAATACTTCCGAGGTAAGTACTAAGTGCACATGCATACCTGTACAGTTGTTAGCCAAAACTGCTCATAGCGAGCAAAAGCTGGGGCTGTGTCCAGAAATCCATTACTTGGTCAGAGGAAATCCCCTATTCCTTACAGTACAACAGAGAGGCAGTCACTACTGTCTGACAGTGTACGCTGTACACACCAGGCCAATACTGCACATCACCAAATGCAATACTGGCTGAAATTGCACAGCCAGTACATAGCTATAGACAGTTTGTATAGTGACTGTAATAGTGACCATATGATCAACATAATTATATCCTGAGAAACGATGCAAGACATTGCAACACAACTAATGAATTTAGCTCTTCAAACTCCTAGCTTCTGGCCTTCACAAAGGCTATGAATGACTTACCCCTTACACCATTCCCTGCTGACTTACTTGTGTTTAGGATCCTTCCGACTAGTCTGACCGACCGAGTTCGCTTCTCTTTCTGTGAACGACCCACTTTGTGTTTTGCATGCCTCACATTCCCCGTTCCACAAGAGGGGTGGGGCTTGTTACTTATACCGTATATCTTGGTGGCTCTATTTGTCGGTAGGAATTTATTATTTGAGCATAATTAGATTATGAGCAGGAGCTGAGTATGGCCGAAGGTGCAGGTGAAGTCCAGCTGGATTTTGAGAACCAGATGTTTGTAGAGCTGTTGTCTGAGGATGGTTTGATCATTATGGCAAGGTGAACACAAGGCATTCACAGCCAGCTACCCATAAATAATTTTCACAGAGCTATATGTCAAGCAGTTGGTTATGCTTGTTGTTGTATTGTTGTAAACAGGGGCCTGGGTCTGGACCGGCTAATGTTGAAGTTCCTGAAGCTCTACTCTGATCCCCACAATCTTGTGCTCGTGCTGAATACATCCAGCATTTTGGAGGTGTGTCCGAGAGTCCTATTCACCTGTCCGCCAGTGCAGTGTATAAGTTCACTCTCAGGCCACTATAGAGCGCTTGCAAGTGACGTCACCGGCCGTAAAACAACCGAAACGCCCTCCGTTATACTCCGTTTCTTTCATAAGACTGTATGGCAAGAAGTAGTAATTTCTACAGTGATCTTAGAAACGCAAGCAGCTCGGAACTTACGAAGTACTACTGTGTGAACTGTCGCTGTAGCGCAGTTACCATGCCGATTAGATCGAGCAGCTACACGACCTGGAGTGCAAGTGAGTCAGTAGTTTCCATTCAGCTGCCATTGAACTCCACGTTCTTTTGCCATATGGAAGTACTCAGTCACGTGGTTTTGTGACGTAATTGCAACCGCTATTTGTTGAATGTTAGATTCTCATCCCCCGCCCGCATGATATTGCCCCCGCATGAAACTCGCCATTATGCTATTATTTCTTACTGCGCATGCGCACATCTTGGACTCTACCTCGAGACAGTGCCACGGTCTCATAGATCGAGTAACGGAGATGTTGAACTTCACCATCTACAGAAAGACAGCTCGCAAAATGCTGGTGCCTTGGCAAATTCACGGTTAGTTAACTACCATAGATCTGCAATGCAGTGTTTATATAGTGGATTTCCTGTTGAACGCTTATAATGGCATAATGGTAATGTCCACCCGCCCGCATACTATTCTTGGGAAGTCCCGGATGAGAAACTAATATGCAGCAAATAGTGGCCTCAGTGTCATCAGACTGTTAGATTGCATTCGATGTGCTGTGAATATTTTTGGATTGTTTGGCATCGTTATTCCTAGCGCCACTTTAAGAAGCGATTCTGGAAACAAAAATCTTCCCATGCCACGAAACCTCCTCTGCATTGGAGATGAAGCATTCCTGGGTTATCAAATCAAAATGAACTGAACTGAGTACTGCTTTGTGAAACTGGTAGCCTGGTAGCCTCATTCCCAGGCTTTCTCACCCCAACGTTTGTCACGTAGTACTGCAAGCGACAAACGCTGGGGTGAGAAGGCCTTGGAATGTGACTAGTAGCCACCCCGTGTTGTGCATTATGCACAACATGGGCTAGGTTATCAGTTTCACAGTGATGATCTATCTTACAACGGAAGTACTCGGTTCAGCCTGAAACAATTTTAAAACCGGTTGCAAAAACCCATGATCCAATGGTTATTAACATGATGAACACACTTCGTTGTAATTATGTCCGCAAATAGATTAATGTCCATTCTTCACCATCTAATAATTATCCACAGAAGTATTTTATGGAAGAGATGACCCAGGAAAGTGCTGGACATCTACCGAAGAGTGTTACCAATGAGTACAGCATTAAAGAAAGGTGACTAAATTACTAAAATAGTATTTTTATGGCATGTTGCTTCACCCGTGGTGTGATCCTGGAATACACTGTGTGCCCCACGTAGGGAGGTGTTGTACATGAAGGGAGGGGTGCTGTTCATCACTTCTCGCATCTTGGTTGTTGACCTGCTGAGGAAACAATGCCCTGTGGACAAGGTGGCAGGATTACTGGTCTTCAATGCACACAGGTGAAGTGCTCTCTGCTATAGCTGTGTGTTGGTCCCTGATAACCCAAGCAAGTGTCTATCTCTTGCATCTAGGGTGACGGACTCTTCGACAGAAGCATTCATTCTCAGGCTGTACAGACAAGACAACAAGGTATATAAACCGTGGATTCATATACCGTAGTGTACGTATCAAGCGCCCACCCCCCTCTTCACGCGAAAGTTACTGCACAGGGTCAAAAAGCAGTGTAGTAAGGGCCCACCCATCACAAAAGTTTTGAGCAGCATTTCTTAACCTCTGGGCGAGGTTGTGCATTCAAAAAGGCCGTTTTACAGTTAACTACGGCGTGCTTAAAGACGCGCGATCAATTTCTTAGCGTGAAAAATGGACTTATATATTCATAGCCGGTCATTGATATTCACAGCTTACCGCAGCGCTTATTGTTACAGTGCTGAATGGGTGGGCGGATACTACATGCCTAAGTAGTCTGAGTACGCATCTAGCGCCCACCCCCCTGTCCAGCGGCGTTCTAGTGTCCCCAAACCCTGGGCGCTTAATACGTACTCTACGGTACGTACCACCTGCTGTAGAGGATGATATTTCCTGAAGGCTGCAGACTTGGGCTATACTGTATCTCCATGATCCTCCAAACACCAGCAGGTTGTGTATATCACTGATGTGCACTAACTGGCCATGATCGATATACCAATTTTGATGAGAGTACGTGTACATATACTTCCTTAAGTATCTAGTACGTAGTGTCCCGTTAATACGCCCCCCTATTTTGTACACTACATCCAGCCCAAAGAGGGGAGGGGGCGTATTTTTGAGTACGTAATTAGTCTCGATTATACGCCCCCTCAAAACGTTTTGCTACGTTTATGACTCTGCCAATTGAGGTTCATGTTCACAATTACAAAAGTACAAACGATCGCCAGTACTGTTCGTGGTACATGTAGCGCATACACTTGTTGCACCTGTTGAAATTGCCGACAATTTGCAAGTTTTATAGTGCACTAAGATGAAACACTCAGAAGCACCCCGAGCTACCCTGGGTTCCCACTTCAGGTAGACGTTCAGCCCAACCTGCTATTCTGCTTCGGTAACTCAGTTGGTATCAGCTGGTAGAGCATTGAGCTGATGGTTGCAGGTTCCAAACCTCATTCAAGGCAGAAAAGTTACTTCTTTGCTGACTGGAATATATATTATATAACCTGGCTGATATTTTGCTGCATGCTGTTCTTGCAGTTCCCATATGTATTCCACGACGGAACACTTATAATTAAAAGAAAGCTCAGACAGCTAGTTCAGTTTCTCTACCACAAGTAGAAAACAAAATTTTCACACTCCAGTTTCTCTGACCTATTCCTCAATGTGCCGCTTGTTGCCACTTACAGACTGGGTTCATCAAGGCCTTCTCTGATGCCCCCGAGCCATTTACCAATGGGTTCTGCCAGCTGGAGAGGGTCATGAGGAACCTCTTCCTCAGAAACGTGTACCTCTGGCCAAGGTAGAGAGAGAGGCCTTCAATAAGAAATGTCTGCATGCCATGCTGGCTCCAATCATGTAGTGCACGATTGCATGTGAAATGCAGGCTTCTTGTCCGAGTGTGACCAGTTCATCAATAAACATACGTAATCAATGTGTTGTTTCATACCCTCAGGTTTCATGCAACAGTTGGGGCTTCCATCTCAAGACACAAGGTAGGTACTTATTAGGTATATTCCTGTTTTAGGGTAACTACTAGGGTAACTGCACTATATAGTAGTCAGCGTATTTATAAGCCTTACACACAGTGTACTGTAGAAACACATTGCTGTAGTTCGGCGATATGCCACAGGCACAAGTGCCAATACTGCAACTGACTCATGATGTTTCCTAGCACAGCAGAAACTAGATGGGACTAGACGGGCACCGTCGTCATCAAAGTTGCTCCATCTGTACACCGTTCGAGTCCATCGTGAGACTACTTCACTTTTGAGTATTACGTTATTTCCTGCGTAGATCACACCTACGTGCACTCCTCTACGCAGGAGAAGCATGGTAAAAATGAAATACGAAACTTCAAATGGACTCGAAAGGTGTGTGCGGACGGTGTGGATACAGAGAAGCTCGGTGCCTGTCCTGTCCGTATCTTCAGGTGGTTTCTCCTGTGCAGTGCATATATGATTGTTCTCTCAGTCTCTGTACAACTACACTCACTGCACTTACATGCTAGCCGGACGTGGTGGAGCTCCGACAGCAGATGACCCCCAGCATGACAGCAATCCAAATGGCTGTGCTGGACATCATGAAAGCCTGTGTAGCTGAGCTCAAGAGGGCCAATCCTGCAGTGAGTTTTCACAGCTGAATGCCTAATGTATGCCTAGCTTTGCTGGAGTAAATAGGATGTGTATGCAGAGATGACCCAGCAGCACGAGATGGTTTGTGATGTCAGTATAAAATGGCATTCCAACAGCTAATGGTTAAAGAGTGAAATGAACGCTTGAATAAGTAATTCACTACACTTTGGTAAATCGCTTATATATACGTTGGTCTTTCCTTGGTTGGTGTGGGTTCTGGTTGCAGATTCAGCTAGCCTCGTTCCCAGGCTCCTCCCCAGCTAGCTTCTTCATCATTGCAGTACGGAAACGCATTTCCGTACTGCAAGCGATAAAAAAAGCTGGGCGGGGCCTGGGAACAAGGCTAGATTCAGCATAGTTACTCTCCAAGAACCAAGATGAATCCTCGCTTGTTATACTAGGCCTGTAGACATTTCTGAACAAATCCTCTGAAAGCCAATGATATAGCAGAGCATGACATTGTAATATATAGGACCAGAGTAGACACCCGTTGTCACATGATCTTGACTGACCTCCCAGGTTGTAGTAGACACCTGTTGTCACATGATCTTGACTGACCTCCCAGGTTGTAGTAGACACCTGTTGTCACATGATCTTGACTGACCTCCCAGGTTGTAGTAGACACCTGTTGTCACATGATCTTGACTGACCTCCCAGGTTGTAGTAGACACCTGTTGTCACATGATCTTGACCGCCCTCCTTGGTTGTAGTAGACACCTGTTGTCACATGATCTTGACTCACCTCCCAGGTTGTAGTAGACACCTGTTGTCACATGATCTTGACTGACCTCCCAGGTTGTAGTACTTAGACACCTGTTGTCACATGATCTTGACCACCCTCCCTGGTTGTAGTAGACACCTGTTGTCACATGATCTTGACTGACCTCCCAGGTTGCAACCACATTGTAACCCCTAGTTGTCTTTCATGTGTCATGCCACCTGGAAAAACCACCTGTAGATATGGGACTGGACTGGCACTGTAACCGTTAGAGCTGCTGCATGCGTGTCCACACAGTCCACTTGCCTTTTTGAGTCCGTGGTGGGACCACTTGACATTTCGTTATGACTTTTGGTGATTCTCCTGCGTAGGCGAGCACCCATAGGTGCGGTCTATACGGGGAATGTTCAAAACTGAATTGTTCCCACCACAGACTCGAACAGCATGTGGACGGCACAAACATGGAGCAACTAGACGATGACGGTGCCCATCCAGTCCCGTATGATTGTACAGGTAGTTTTTACTGTGGGCCATGTACAATATATCCATCCACCCACTCTACATGTGCGCATTACACAGCTGGACACAGAAGACGTGAAAGTAGAGAACAGCATGAGCAAGTCGTTTGACCAGATCATCAGGATGCAGCTGGACCCCGTCTGGAACCAGCTGGTGAGCAGAAACCTCTACCCCTTGCAGTTTACCGTAGGACTGTGAGAATTGAAGATTCGTCTAAATGTCAAATGTGATACGCATACAGCAGCTTTTTGCATTGTGCAAACATATTTGAACATGGTGACAATCTCAGTGCCAATCTAGCCTCGTTCCCAGGCCTTCTCACCCCAGCGTTTGATGTCACTTGCAGTACTATATGCTGAGGTGAGAAAGCCTGGGAACAAGGCAGTGCCTATCTATCATTGGGGGGATTTCCATACTTGGGTGAAGGGAATTACCCGTAGAAAGCACCACGCTACCTGCCCTGGGACATCTTTCTGCTGCAGGGTTCCAAGACCAAACAGCTGGTATTTGATTTGAGAATGTTGAGGACGCTACTGTTGTAAGTTGGTATACGACTATGCAAGAGCGCATGATGACATCATCGTCACTGCGGGGCCGGGGTGGAATGACGATGATGTCATCGTGTGCTCTTGGACTATGTTGACCACTTCTCTACCGCATTCGCTATTACATTTCTGATTTTCACTCTGTTCTACAGTTTCCTGACGCAGTATGACTGTGTCACATTTTGTAGCTATTTGGAATCGGTTAGGTAATGCAATCAGTGCCATATCATGCACTGCTTTGACGGGTAGCCTCATTCCCAGGCTCCTCCCCACAAAACGTTTTCTCCCTTTTTTGCAACGAAGATTTGGGAGTGGCCTGGGAATGAAGGTACTGCTTTGTATGCTTGCCAGACTGTATATTATTTCGGCCCTTTACATATTGCTACATGCACAGATCGAGTAGTGATAGTCGTGCCTTCTCCAGCCATTCCACCTGGGCTTTCATGGATGCCACTAACATGCTATTTATGGTGAGGTCTCCCATGATTCTGAATGCAGTCGAGGCTCTATTCGTATATACCTATACAATGCACTATTTCAAGTTGAAACTTTTTCCCATCAATTCGCCTGCATTGATCAAATCAGTCTTCCCATTGCAAGTGTGTGCACAAAAGTACATGTGTAATCTGTTACTGTATGATGTATGTATAGGATCTACTACGTCGACGCGGAGGTTATGCAATTTATCCTCCGCGGGAAAGTTTGGCCGAGGCAAAGCCGAGGCTAAACTTTCCCAAGGAGGATAAACTGCATAACCTCCGAGTCGACGTAGTAGATCCGGCTTCTACCATAGACATAACCTCCAAGTCAAGTTAGTAGCTGGATCCGACTGCTAGACAGCTACAACTCTCTGATTCTCAGCACAGCGTGGCGATCCTTTGATATGTACCGCACAAGATAAATCGCATCACCTCCGCTACACCTCCGCTATGACGTCATAGCGGAGGTTACGCGATTTATCCTCCGCGGTACATCAAAGGAACGCCCACGCACTGTGGTAGAAGATGATGTAAGGGGTATGGTACAATGTCTATAGTGACACCAAGTTGATGTTACTTAAAGGTTACTCTAATGTACAGAAAGCTCGAGAAAGGGTGTATGGAGATCCAGACAAGACATCTACAACCCATGTCAAGGATGGAGGGTAAGTGTTAATAATTGTGACTATTGTGGCTGATCGGTTATTGACAGCAGTATGTGTTATGTGTGCTTGCAGCAAAGTAGAACCCAAAAGTGACCTCAAGAAAGGTACGTATATATGCAGTGGCATGCCTGTTAGCAAGCCATGTGCGGACACACTCTCAGTGTGCTACAACCCACCCATCCAGCAGGTCTGCTCCTTGAGGAGAGCCCCAAGTGGCACCTGCTGACCATGGTGCTGGAGGAGATACACCGGGAGAGCAGAAGCAACACTGCCAGTGAGTACTGAGATCAACCTTCTCCTGAGTGCAGGCTGCCTGCCTGAGTACAATTGATGTTTCAGCCAAGTTAGGCCTTAACACAGCCTCGTTCCCAGGCCACATGGAAGGAGAGAGAGCGGCCTGGGAACAAGGATAGCCTTGTCAGTGCAGTACAGCATCCCGAGCCAACCAGCAGCTCCAGCGACGGATATGAACTACACTGACAGGCATCCAGGCTCTTGGCTAAAATCTGTGACTATGACAACCAATATTCTAGGCAAGTGAAAAGCACGAGATCATTTCAAGACTGTACATAATAATTACAAGTAGCTGAGCTCGCTTCGCTCGCTCAGCTACTTCCCCCTTGTTCGCCTACGTGTGTAATTCAGTGCCGGACAGCTCTCTGTCAGAGCTGCTGCTCCCCGATTGCGTCCGCTTGGGCTGCTGCTCGCCGATTGCATCGATCCGCTTCAACTGCTGCTCCCCGTTTGCGTCCGCTTCAGCTGCTGCTCGCCACTTGTGTCTGCTTCAGCTGCTACTCCTCGATTGCGTCCGTTTCAACTGCTCCCTGTTTGCGTCCGCTTCAGCTGCTGCTCGCCACTTGTGTCTGCTTCAGCTGCTACTCCTCGATTGCGTCCGTTTCAACTGCTCCCTGTTTGCGTCCGCTTCAGCTGCTGCTCGCCACTTGTGTCTGCTTCAGCTGCTACTCTCCGATTGCATCCGTTTCAACTGCTCCCCGATTGCGTCCGCTTCGGCTGTTGCTCCTCGATTGCGTCCGCTTGAACTGCTGCTCCGGCTTCACCTGCAGCTCCCCGATTGCGTCTGCTTTGACTGTTGCTCACCGATATTGCATCCATCAGCTGTTCTAGAAGCTTCCAGCTAGCCCATGCCCAATGTTCTCAAACATTCTTCGCGGAGTTCGAGGTTCAATAGTCCTGCCCCACGAACATCCCACTTCCGTTATATATATATACACACACACACACACACACACACACACAGACAAACACACGGTTAAAATCTTAATGTATTGATGACGAGCAGCTGTTTACTCTGTGCAGTATGTGTGCCGTATATGTGTTGTGTGTTTTCTACCGTGATTGTGAATACTCCACATCCTGTACGTTAAAATGCCCCTTGCAGTGGAAGGCAAAGGAAGAATTCTGGTAGTAGCAAACGATGAGAGAACCTGCTATCAGCTACGAGAGGTTCGTTTGTTCTTCCTAAGCATGATGTAATCCTCGCTGTTGTGATAGTTACTACAGCTGGTGACGTAATACTGTACTTCAATGTGTAGTACCTCTGCAGAGGAGGAATGAAGCTTCTTCAGAGACAGTTTGACAGACTCCTGGCTACAAAGCAGCTGAAACGACAAATGGAAGGTACAACATGCAACTCATTCATTTGTTGAACTATAATATTATTGCCGTATGCATCATCTTATCTTCTTCAGAAGAACTGCCAGTGAGTCTGATACCACCACACTACCTTTGTGTTCAGAGTTAGTGATGAGCTTAGTCCCGCAGAAATCCAAGGGGAAGAAAAGAAAGCTTGCATCTGAGAAGAGTGGAGGCAAACCAGAGGGAAAAGCTATGAAAAACAGACGGCTAGAAAGTCTAATTTCTGTAAAAGATCTCCCAGAGCCAGCAGACAAGGGTGAAAGGTATGATTATGAGTTGTGTGGAGTAAAAGGCACTGTTGGTTTAATTATGCATCTGTGTCATATTCAACACCACACCTCAGCTCTCAGGAGGAACCAGACAACTTAGACATTGACAAACTGGACGAAGATTTTATACAGGTATGCATTTATTTACTGTAGCCATGTTGCTTCACAATGGTGTTAGAGGGTATGGGGAGAGTGAACTGTACACTTTGTTGTACGTACCAATGTCTGTCTACACACAAGCTGGACATTGGTATCTATGTTGCACAGTATGTCACATACATAATTGTATACGTGTGTTTTCACTTCAATGCTTGCATTAGGAGCTGCAGATGATAGAGTTAATGTTTGATGATGGAGGAGCCATGAGGGCTGCTCCTCAACCCGAGGAGGACGAGTTTGGCATTCTGTCTGGCTCAACAGTGGTGCTGCATGCTCTCAATAGTTCAGAGTAGGTTGCTTTATCAGTTTGGTGTTTGACTCGCTCATGATACACTGTTTTCCGCACCAGTAACCCATACCACGTAACTAAGGTGCTAAGGGAGCTGAGACCAAGGTATATTGTCATGTACGATGCTGATGTCAAGTTCGTCAGGCAAGTGGAGGTAGGTGCACCTGAATTAGAAGTGCATTGTCTCCTGATGAAATTCACCTCACTCTGTACAGGTCTTCAAAGCTTCAAATCCTGGCATGCCCCTGAGGGTGTATTTTCTGCTCTATGAGAGTTCGGTAGAGGAACAAGTATGTTGAATGTGCAACACATCACGTTTTAGTAAACCCCAAAAACTGTGTGACACCTGAACCCTCCGCAGAAGTACCTTACTTCATTGAGGAAAGAGAAGGAAGCCTTTCAACAGCTGATCAAAGACAGAGCTGTGAGTTTGATGCAGTCATGCCTAACGTTTGTGCACTCACACAGTAGGAAGTGGGTGGTATTGACTCGTATCTACAGTACCACTTCAGAGGTTGGATACTAATTGCATGTAGGCGGGGGGGGGGGGGGGGGGGGGGGGGGGGGGGGTGGCTTTACACACTAGGAACTGAGTGGTATTGACTCCTGTCTACGTTAGTTAGTGGTTGAATACTAATTGTGTTTAGGCAGAGGTGGTTGACCTTACATGCTAGGGACTGGGTGATATTGACTCATAAATACATGCATGCTCCTCTTCCTTCAACCTTGGACACATAGCACATGGTGGTGCCAGTTGACCGTGAGGGCAAGGTAGTTGACAGTACCCTCCTGAGGCGAGACTCTGCCATCCCAGCTTCTCTGGAGGCAGCCGGCAACACCAGGAAGGCAGGGGGAAGAACTCAGGACAAGGGACCACAGACTGTAGGTGTAAATCTGAAATGTCCTCACACACACACACACACACACACACACACACACACACACACACACACACACACACACACACACACACACACAAACACACACACACACACACACACACACACAAACACACACACACACACACACACACACACACACACACACGTACACACACACACACACTTTTCAGAGAAAATGCAGTATGTTACATATACACATTTGCATTGCATGCTCCCTCCTCCGCATCATATATAACGCTTTTAACACCTAGCTCCAAAGAAGCAACCCACACCTGTGTAGAGCTAGCCTCATTCCCAGGCCTCCACGTCCAGCTTTTGTCACTTGGCGTGCATGGAGTCCTGGGAATGAGCCTACATGCACATTCTCAATTATTGTCACTTGTTAGGTAATAGTGGACATTCGTGAGTTCAGAAGTACTCTACCATCTCTACTGCACAAGAGGGGCATTGACATTATTCCTCTCACTCTGGAGGTAAGTTTGCAGCATGCACGAAGTACTTAATGACTCAGTCTTACGAACACATTTTATCTGCAGGTTGGAGACTATATTCTAACACCTGACGTCTGTGTGGAGAGGAAGAGTGTCAGTGACCTCATTGGCTCTCTGAATTCTGGAAGACTGTAAGCATCACTTAGGTAGACCAGTCTTGCAGGACAGTGCAAGAATCTTGCAAGAATCTCCACTACTATCTTGCAAGAGAAATATAGCCACATTGGTCGTGCAAGATCGTGCTGGATAGTCTTGCTAAAATCTTGCTTGCACATGGAAATTTTGCAGTCACTGTGCAAGAATTCTGCCACATGTGCAAGATTCTTGCAAGATCGTGCAAGATTCTTGCAAGATCATGCAAGATTCTTGCAAGATCGTGCAAGATTCTTGCGAGATCATCAAAGATTTTGCAAAATCGTGCAGCAATGTGCAAGAAAGCTGTTTTTCCTGCGATTCTTGCAAGAAAGTGGATTCATACAAGATCCTTGCAAGACTGGTGGTGCACGGCAAGATATATACTTAGCCTCATTCTTTGAACCCCTGTCAGATAGCTTATCTGACCAGGGTTCAAAGGTCACGTATGCGGCAAAAAACGAAGCGGCAGATGGCCTGGGAACGAGTCTACAAGATACTTGCACGAACATGTCCAAGACTGTGCAAGATTCTTGCAAGAAAGTATTGCAAGATTCATACAAGATCCCTGCAAGACTGGTGGTGCACGTGCAAGATACTTGCACAACCATGTAGGATTCTTCCAAGACTGTGCAAGATTCTTGCAAGACCATCCAAGACTCTCGCAAGATCGTGCACCATCTTGCAAGAAAGTGGCCATTTCTCTTGCAAGTCTTGCAAGACAATAGTAGACAATATTCCTGCACTGTCTTGACTCGTCTACCTGGGAATCACTTGGTACTTATTGCAAAGTTCAACTTCAAAGTGTCCAGTATCTTCCTTCATGCAGTTACAATCAGGCAACTGCCATGACCAGACATTACAAGAGACCAGTTCTCCTGATAGAGTTTGAAGAGAGCAAATCCTTTTCTCTTCAGGTATGAATGTATCTAGCTTACGTCATGATCAGGTTCAATAGCCTCATTCCCAGGCCTACCCCATTTTTTTCTGTTCTTTGGTTCGCGTTGACGGATGTGGAAGAGCAGCGCAGCGAAAAATGGGGAAGGCGTGGTATTATCCATCATGTGCTTTATGTCAAGTGGACGTAGGGGGGGTGTGGCCCAACCACAAATAAGTCTGAAAAACGGCCGACGAAGTTGTGTAGATTGTGTGAGAGTCCAACTAGCCGTGGAGCGTTCGAACCGAGCCGACTGGATGATGAACAGCTTCAGAAACAACTATGGCCCCTGCCCCCCCCCCCCCTACGTCCACCTCGCGTCCACCTGACGTCACTCATGTGATGAATGATACCAGGCCTTCCCCGTTCTTCGCCGCTCTTCCGCATCTGTGCGTTATTGTCAATGCAAACCGAAGAACAGAAAGAACGGGGTAGTCCTGGGAACGAGGCTACAGGTTCCAACGCTTGAGTGCATAAATACAGTCTAATAGTCAGTGTTGAGTGACCATCTGTTTTGTGTGTTTTGGTCGTACAGAGTGCATCCGCCATACAGAGTGAGATCTCCTTCCACAATGTGTCTTCCAAGTTGGTGTTGCTCACCTTACACTTTCCCAGTGTAGGTTGGGACGGGTCCACCTACCAGCATGGTGTGCCATGTCATGTGCACTCCTGTCTCTCTAATTCACAGCTGCGGATTCTCTGGTGTCCAAGTTCGTATACAACTGCTGAACTCTTTGAAGAGCTGAAGGTATGCAGCTTTGTACTGGTAATGCCATGTACCCGTTGACCCCCTCGATCCCAGGCCCCGCCCAGCTTTTCATCACAGCGACTAAAAGCTGGGCGGAGCCTGGGAACAGCTAGGGCTAGTTGCAAGAGGCCATAACTGCAATAGCAACTCCACCGGAGACATGCAGTAGTTTTACTTTAGAAATGACCACTGCTGTTCATTTGCTTCCACCAACTTCAAGTTTCACCCCATCCCCTCAGATTCAAGGTGGTAAAACACCCTTACCGCTCCATCCTTATTGCCTCACTTGCAAAAAAATTTTTGGGCAAGCAAGGGGGTCAAATACAATGTCTGTCCAGGTAGCGCAGTGTGCAGCAGTGGCATCATCTTCACCAAGGACCTCAGTAACTGGACTGGCATGATGTCCATTCACCATGTTAGGCAACCTGCATGGGATGTCCAAGAGGGGACATCTTGTACCTGGGATTTGAGATGCCCACAGACCATTTCGGGGACAACCTGAAATGTCTAAGGTTGTCCTGGGACAGATGGGGACATCTTGGACTTGGGACTGGTGATGCCCACAGACCATGTCGGGGACAACCTGGAATGCCCAAGGTTGTCCTGGGGCAGATGGGAACTTCTTGGACCTGGGATTGGAGATGCCCATTGACCATGTCAGGGACAACCTGTCAAGGTTGTCCTGAGACAGGTGGGACATCTTTGACCTGGGACTGCATGGTGATGCCCATAGCTAGACCATGATAGTCCCAGATTTTCACAGTAGTTTAATATTCGGCCACCATCAAAAACTTTCTCGATATACGGTAGCTTCAGTCACCCATGTGAAAATAGGACATTATGAAAGGGACCACTTGGAGCAGAGGAGGCCCTCGTTCTAAGCTTTTTAATTACCATTTTTGGAATGCTAGTAGCCTGCACAAGCACACACTAGAATGGAGTACACAATGGTATGTTTATGTGGGTATTGCCACTTCCTCTTGCAGTCTGGCCAGCCCCAGCCTGACCCTGGTGTAGCAGTTACTGTGGGCCAGGATACACTTGGCGAAGTGGAGGGCTTCACCTACAGTGCTGCTGCACAGGTGACATGGCATGGTTCATAATTATCCATCACCTGCAATCAGTGCAGTACACAATAGTAGCCTCGTTCCTGGCAGGCCTTCTCACTGCAGCGTTTGTCGCTTGCAGTACTAACGTGTTAGTACTGCAAGCGACAAACGCTGCGGTGAGAAGGCCTGGGAACGAGGCTACACAATAGTCCATGACTCAGTGTTTGCTGCTCCTTTTACTCTATAGACCTATATACCCAGTTTTTATGCTTTGACTTTCTTTTCATGTACTGCAGGACTTCTTAATTAAGCTTCCTGGAGTCAACTCCAAAAACTACAGGTATTGCTAGAGGTTAAAGTTATGATCTTGCAACTTGAGTTTACTGGAGCACTAGAGTGCTTGCAACAGCGTTTATGGATATGTGTAGCTACAACTGTTTTGTGTTTAACCTAATTAGCCCATGTCATTGTTAGCGCACTGAATCTTCAGTAAAGAAAGTGTGGAAAACATCATGCTTTTTGCTGCTGTAAGATTGTTGTCTTGTAGTCGTACACGTCAGGCACTTCCACTCCCACTTAGAGTGCCACTCAGTTAGCTGTTGTTCGACCTGTTGTGTCTTTGTCCAGATACATAATGAACAAGGTGAAGGACTTACAGGAGCTGGTGTCTTTGAGTCAGAAGCAGCTTGAAGAGATCCTTGGAAATGATGCAAATGCAAAACTACTCTGGACCTTCCTGCATTCAGAGCTGGAAGTAGCTCTTAGTTCCAGAACAAAATCGGTTAGGAAGCGTTGAAACATTAGTAATTCAACAGAGCTGCATAAGGCCTTTCACCTAATTGATTTGTGATGCCTATAATTAGCTATAGCTGCGTATTGAGATACTGTGCACATCATGAGGAGTTCATTGATTGCTGACATGCAGTACTGGTGTGGGGGGCTGCACAAGTCTTAATTTCAACAGCTAGTCTATAGTCTAGACAATACTACAAGTGTAAAATACAATAAAAATGTATGGAGATGTAGGGATAGCAGAACAGCAAAAAGTAAGAAAACAAGCAGGGATGATGGCATAAAACAGTTCAGCATATAACCCCATCTTACATATCTTTCCACATGATACATGTATAATGAGAAAAATATGTAGCTAGGGTACTATTTACGTCATCATCCCTGTTTACTTTTTGCTGCTCTGCTATCCTTACATCTCCATACATTTTTGTCTCGGCGCCGAAGCACCGAGACACAGTGCTGGGTACGTACACGTCTGTCTGTCCACGTCCACGTGGCCACATAGTTTGAGCGCATGCGCGACAGATTTTACTAACTAGCTAGTTGGCCTAATTGGGGCGAGCCTGAGCGAGCCCCACATAGACGAGTTTTCTGTAAATTTTCTATATATATGTATGTATCGTACGTCGTGCCGTAAATCACTTCCTGGTCGTATTTTGCGTGTTCTTGCGTCATGCGTTATTTCCAACCGGAGTTCACTTCCTGCATGCTCGTGCGTTGATATCATGATGTCGCGCCGGTCTAACTGAGACGCGAACTACGAACAGTCTACCTCAACAAGGCCTTGCAAGGATGGAGACTATAGCGGGGCGGTGAGTGGCAAACAGAGACCGCTCCTGGACAAGGGCGGCGGAAGCACGGGGGCTACGGGGGCTGTAGCCCCCCTGAAGTGCTCGAGAAGGGGGGCTTAGCCCCCCTTCCCAACGAAACGTACACTGCCTATATAAAGGCAGTTCTCTGATCTATCAACCTTTCGAGACTTACCTCTAGAAATCAGTATAAGCCAATAGCTAGTTGCTTACTGCTTGGCTCCTATAGCTTCTTATTCTGCCGGGACGTGACATCGACGCTAACAGTCAAGAGAGAAAAGGGTTATTTTGTATCGTGAGAAATGGGTTATTGCTAAACAGAAGCACGCGATCGCGATGCAATATCCATACGATCGAGGCCCAAGGTAGCTAGGTGGGCCCAGAAGAAAACTCTGACCTGACTGGTCTCCCAGGGACGAAGGTGCCACGAGAGCCCATCCTGGTAACTGAGAAATGAAGACGAAAAAATTTTCCGCAGCCTCTGCGCCACTGCCTTCGGCAGCGTGCATTAGCCCCCCCAATCTTATAATGCTTCCGCCGCCACTGCTCCTGGACCTACCTGCCAGACTGCTTCAAGTGCACGAAATCAATGATTAGTGCGGTCACAACTTTCTCTGGTGTGATCTGTGTCTGTGTCCTTAACTCTCCGTCAGACTCACATTCTGATGACATGCACATGCAACTGCTCCATGCACATTCAGTACCTGCATGTACTCGCTCAGGCTCGCCCCACAATGTTCTGCATTCGTCTAGTATTTATGTATGTGCATGTGGCCGCACCTTACAAGTATCTAGCTGTAAGTACGTAGCTAGCAGCTGAGAAAGGCAACAGCAAAGAAGGCAACAAGAGAGAGAGAGCAACGACTACAAGCTGACCGAGAGAGGAGACAATTGAGGAGGCAATGAGAGAGTCGGGAACAGAGAGAGCAACGGCATGTGGCCGCACCCTACTGCGCTGGACAAAGAGTCAAGATCATGTGAGATTTCAGCAAGAGAGGCTAAAACAACAAGAAGTCGGATTACAAGGTATACGAAAGAATGATTGTCTGAGAAGTGCCAAGAACGCAGACTATACAAGCTGACTGAGAAAGGCTACGGCAAAGAAAGCCTGAACAAGAGAGTCCGAAACAGAGAGAGCAACGACTACAAGCTGACCGAGACAGGAGACGGCTAAGAAGGCCATGAGAAACCACTGACCAACGTACATGACGTAGGCAACGTGTAGCTAGCTAGATGCTCATAGACTACATCAGTATTCCTCCATTGACAAATTTAGTCTAAGTCTTCTCTTCAAGCCACTTTGTCTGTGTGCTCACGTATACTTTTTTCAGTCAAAGTCAAAGGTATGACCAGTGCTCCTTTCATTGAAGTTTGTCCATCATAATTATGTGTCTATTGGTGCAACAAATTGTGACGTATTTGCCTGTTGACACACTAGTCTTTCATCAGTACGGCAGCATGCGCCAAGCTAATCTCAGAGCTATAGCTAGCTAGCTAGCTAGCTACCAAGCAAACATCTGTAGTGTCCAACACTTGTATCAGTCTTGCAAGCAAACCGCCGAGACAATTTTTCCAAAAAGACGCCTTGTTAATATGTTTACCTCATTTTTTGTAGCAGCATGCTTGGTAGCATTCACTCCGCGCACAGTACAAAATTTTGAGTTCAAAGTTCAAAGTTGCTCTCTACGCATGCGCACAAATGATGAAAATGGCGTCGCACATGAAGCCATAGTTATATTATTGAGTGGGTGGTTTCGAAAAGCGATGGGGTCGAGCACTGCTCAGTGTAAAATGCTCCTGTTTTGTGCAAACACCGTCGTGAGGGAGTCAGCCAAATTATTAACTAGCCCTAGCCTTCTGAATGCGGCGACTTTCAGGCTGGTACGGTAGCTACTTTCGCGACGGTTTTTCACGACACTGGGAGTCTTCTTGGCCAGGAAAACACTCGAAGATGAATAGCATAAAGGCTTATATTCTGCCCGTTTTTTAGATTTCGAGTTATCCATGGTCACGCCCTAGACTAGTGCTTCCGTCTCCAAACGTTAGAATCAGGCGAGTTGCTGGCGGTCTTCGCATTGGAATAGTTTGCTGGAACTGTTTTAACCAGCGTGCAATGACTACAGTGTGAGCTACTATAATCCTGCAAGTTGACTAAAAATGGGAATTGTCCGGCTACACCCACCGCGAGCCCGCAACCGCCAGCGATGTAAGATTGAATTGCTACTTCCGGTCCAGAGTGCCGCATAATAGCCGAAACTGTCTGCATTTCAGTGTAACTCGACATGGACCTATTTCGCTAGAGAAACAACGTCTCTCATTACAGAAAAGTACCGAAGGAGCAAGTGGTGGATCCGGAGCGAAGCAGCTTTGTCCGAGAGGGAAGATCTGAAGCGATGAAAAGTACTGCAATAAAGTTGCTTCTATGCTTTGTTGTGGGTGAGGACGTACTGCATGCATACTTTAGCTACACACGCGCACGTGTAGGTGCCGCTAGGCACCGGAAGACTTGAGCAATGTTGTTTTAGTTAACTAAAACTAAAACTATAATGCAGTTTAGTATGGCATATTTCACTTTAGTAATTAAAACTAAAACTAAACTGAGGACTGTCTCAGCCTGTTAATTAAAACTACAACTAAACTAATATGAAAATCACCCAAAAATGGTGGTTACTAAAACTAAAAGAGCCTTTACTAACCCTTTTGAGATTTAGTAATTAAAACTAGAACTAAACTAAACAATGCGACTCTACCTAATTAAAAACCAAAAACTAAACTATTTCAGTTTTAGATAACTAAAACAACATTGGACTTGAGCCAGTTTTCACAAAATTAATTTGATTGTGGTGGTGGTGGTGGGGCTTGGTCTTGTGCTTCTACAGTCCTGTAGTCTTACAACCAGGACATAGCTTCATAAGCAGCATACATTCCTCGTCTGTGAGAGCTGCAAACTTTCTTAAAAAAAAAACACGCTATTGCTATAATCACATTTGTTTTCGAACAGTGCAAGTATAAACTAATGTGTTGCTTCAATACTATTGCTATAACTTGATATTATAGATAATATTATACTTTATCTTAAGGCTGTGTATCTTGGCAACATTTAATAGGTAATTGTAAGAACTACTGGAGTAAAAGGGTTGAAGTCATAGTTAGCTAAGTAACCAGGAATAGGTGAGGTAGCTACGCGGCTATTATTTAGTTTCCAGATTTTTTGATGATAGTTTGAATGAACTTGGATTCTAAACACCAAAGACGCTTCATCTACTGTAGCTATACCGTAGTCGTGCGCTGCTCACTTGTTGGCGCATATTCGCTTGTCAGGTACTGGTTGGACTCTAGCCCCACTAGCTACTCATTATTAAGCGCTGAAGTCTTACAGAAACTCTGCTATTCATTTGATCCTATAACAGAGTGGATGAAGCACACTTCCTATATATTCCACGAATGTCATTCGAAATTATAAGCACATCTCACTTATATATAGGCACACACTTCCGAGATCCTGTGGAGATATAGGCCCACTGGCAAAAATGAAATTCCAGGTTTCCGTTGCTATGACAACAAAAAACCCTTGTACCCATTGGTCACCATGCCGATAGGCTGCATCCCAGATTCGAAGTTAATAGGATGTATAGTGTCCAAGTTATGGCCTCCCAAAATTCAAGATTTTCCCATTGAAGCCCATACATAATCTGAAATTTTTCTACTGGAGGCGCCTCCAGTAGAAAAATTCTTACATTTGTATGGGCTTCAATGGGGAAATTCTGAAGTTCAAGAGGCTGTAACTCGGACACTATACATCCTATTTACTTCAAATCTAGGATGTAGCCTATCTGCATGGTGACCAATGGGTACAAGGGGTTGTTGTTGTCATAGCAACGGAAACCTGGAATTTCATTTTTGCGGAATAAGGTCTATTAAGAGGCCATTGCAATGCTTGTGTCAAAACATCAATGTGCTCTCTTCACAGTGTCATGTTTGTCACATAGTGCAGTGACACTTTGTAAGGAGAGAGTGTCAGAGCCTCTAGACTACAGGTGGAGCTTCTGATTGAAAAGATGTGTCTTTTAGTATATACTTGTACAGTAGTTCAGTGCTAGTGCTGCACCAGCTCTCTACATGCTGAGGATTTCATACCTGTATATTTTGCATCAAGTGTACGAGTCCTTGCAAAATGTGTTTTAGGTGGTTTTGGATTTAGGAATTTGAGGCATTTTTCAAAGGGGATGTATGATTTTTAATCCACTTAAGGTCTTCTACACAATTTTGGGCAATCCATTGTGCCTAATATTACAGTTTGAGGCAATGAGGTTGTGGCTAGACAAGCTGCTTCATGATTCAGCATTATTCCATCCAATTCTCAGCTGTGAATGGCCAGCTAACAGTCGCCCCCCTCCCAAATGTCCTCTTCCAAGAGAATAGCGGGAGCCACAGCATTGTGGAAGGGTCTGTGATCTGGCTGTACTGCACTGCTAACTCAGAAACTGCAACTCCGACTATCACCTGGATAAAAAATGGAGTGACTCTTGTCAATGACCCTCCTCACATTCGAATCAGGAGCAGCAGTAATGTTACTGATATGTCGACCTCCTCGTCACTTGTGGTTGATAACTTTGGGCTAGCTGACGATGATGGTAGCTACATGTGTCAAGCTAGTGATGGAACATCAACTGTGAGTAGCTCCACACTCTCTCTCACAGGTAGGTCATGCTGGTTCCAATGCCAGCAGACAGGGTCAGTGTTTATGTCTACGTAGCTATTATATATAGCTAGGAGTGGGATCCAGTGATTGAACAGTAACCAGTAATAATTAATATTGATGCAGCTACAAGTCATTCCATTGCTGTGGCCATGAGTGGGGTTCTGCTTGCCAGAGTTCACTAACTTGTGGACCTTCTTACATAGACAGTTGTGTAGTCTGTAGCTATACATTGCTGCAGTGTGATCATGAAGAGTTATATATGATTACCATACACAACATGATGTTTCCTTCCCTGCAGCTTTTAGCTCGAGTGCTAACACACTGACGGTTGTGACAGATCCTGTTGCAAAGGAAAGTGTCACCGAAGGTTTTGTATTCCCACTTGACAACCGGACAGCGGTACAACTTGGTTCTACAGTGGATCCAGTTGGTACTACAGAAAATGACAAGTTGTTGCGGTGTGTTGGTGGTCATGTGGGAGATACAGGCGCAGGGAGTTTCAGTCCTCCTTTAGTGGTGTGGGTTAGGAATGGAGAGCAATTGCTTACTGATAGTAGGATTAACATTACTGAGATGGCAATCTTTAATGGTCGGCGAAGGGCCAGCGACCTTCAAATCTCCAACTTTAGTCTCTCTGATGTCGGTGTGTACCAGTGTATCTTCACTGATGTGGACAGTGATTCTGAAGTGATCACTACTACACCCCTGAAACTGAACACAGGTTGGTACTAGACTTTTAGGAAGTTCTGGTACATCTATATCTGGGACTGACTGTGCACTCCATCTTTGTGCAAGTTCTCACCCAGGAGATTGAACCAAGATATAGTTACAGTCATGTCCGTACATGTCGGTTCTCTTAGTGAGTGTGCTCTCATGTGACCAGAGCTTGAAAACAAGCATGACCAATGGCCGTACCCAGCACTGCATGATTCTAAATGCATGCCATGCTGTATGCTAGAATGTTAGCTGTCTGTTGATGTGCATTTGGATTTGCATACACCCACTGTGTAGCTAAATCCTAGTGTACACCATGTGACTTGCATGTGTATTACGCAGGTGCTGTCACACTGGAGAGAGTCTCTCCTGAAGTCATTGTCCTCATCCCTCCTGAGAAGTTGATCGTTGAAACAAGCGCATCAGGAGAGTATCGACAGTTTGAGTGGTCAAGAAATGGAACTCAGCTCAGTTTATCAGAAGAAGAGTTTCCAAACTTTCATGAAATCTATGTTCGCCAACCCACCACCACGGATGACCTGGGAGTGTATGACGTAGATCTTCCTCCTACTGCTGGGCAAACAAATGTACAATTCTTTGTCACAAGATACAGTAAGGACCCGATAAGACCATCTCTTACATTACATTGCTATGTACTTCACAACTCCTGTTAAGTAATCTGTTTTCCTATGGCAAAGTCACATGCAAATGAAGCATGACACATTGCATAAAGAGCTTCACAGACATTGGAGCTTGCAGGTCATGTGACCTGCAGAAAAGGTCGGTCATGTGTAGCACTCACATAAGCCTTACACATATAGCTAAACTAGCCACAGCTCAGAGTCTACTAACATCTATATCAAAAGACAAGGGTTGTTTCAACTGAGTTTGGTTAACCCAGTTGCAAAAGCATGCATCCTAAAATGCTATCCAGCTAGTACAGCTCAAGAGTGCCCTGGATGGAGGTCGATGGTACTCTGCCTACTTGTTACCAATGTGTCCATTACAATGTGCATACAATCTGCTTGCTTGCTAGCTATCAGTGTCCCTTAAAAGTATATTTGCATGTGTGTGTTATAGCTACCAAAGTTTCCCCTAAAAGCTTACAACGTGCATACAATGTGTCTGTTTGTTACCAGAGTGTTCCCTAAAATCTTGCATACAATGGGCCTGCTTGTGTCCCTAAATACATTGTGCCTGCTTGTTGCCGGAGTGTCCCTCTAAACTATACAACAAATGTCCCTAAGTGTCCCCTATAAGCTCCACAAACGATTCAACCTGTATGACACATTGTGTGAATCCCAAAAGGAGTGCTGTAAACTACTTTGCCTTGAGGTGCTTTCCAATTCCAACTGAGGTAGCTATATAACCATGCTCAGTTAAAACAATTTTACAGTGAGCATGTATGCACATTATGCGACACAAAAAATTGGCTGAGATGAATTATTTGGCTTGCTGATACGTATCCGAGACATGAATTATGATCACACCCCAGCTAAGGCAAGCTCCTTGATGCCCATGGCATGATCCTACAGTGAGCTCTGTACTTGAGGCTTGGGAAGACAAAATTGCTTGTAGCCAGTAATTTTTGGTGCATGCCCATAGTCATGGTGACTGGTGCGGCTAGTCAGAATCTTGTGTTGTATTAGTGACTTGGCTACACACCCTTTCATTGAATGCAGGTGAACCAGTAACCATGAATCTGACTGGTGATGTCACAGCGATTGAAGGAGACTCTGTCAATATCTCCTGCTTCTCTACTGGCAATCCCGTCCCCACCATCACGTGGTATCTTGGCACCTCAATGGCACAATCTCCACAGAGTGACATTGTGAACGATTTGGAAGCAACGGTAAATGGGACTGGAGCAAGCACAGTGGTTAGCTTCACAGATGGTAACGTCACTTCAGTGCTCAGGATAGAGAGCATAGCCTACCCAGCACATGATGGAGAGTACACATGTGTGGGCCTGAACTCACATAGAGAAGTGGAGAACACAAACAATGCTACTATCAGTGTCCAAGTACTAGGTAAGCATATCAACAGCTGATCTGGTATTCTACTCCAACTTTAAAGTTACAAACATGCATTTGCTAAGAAATGTGGTATCATGTGTTGTATGACTTGTTCCGATGCAGTTCCACCAGAGGTGCAGGTCACGGCGACTCTCACGAGGGTTGTGGTTGGAAACTCCACCACCCTCAACTGCACTGTCATGAGGAGCAATCCCGTGGGCAGCTATACCTACACATGGGTACACAACAACTCCATGACGCTCAGTGAAACCGGTAGCATGCTGACCATTAGCATCCTGACAGAATCTAACCTCGGTACCTACCGCTGTGAGGCAACCAACCCTGCTGGACTGAATGGTAGTAATGCAACTACCATTGAACTTGGAGGTGAGCTTTGGTATTGACCTTTAATTAGCTCTCATACTGTTTAACAATCAATACCACAGTTGCGCGTTATTAGGCACATGCGCCTATAACTCCACAGGGAGGAAATATGCACCTATAAGTGAGATGCGCCTAATAACAGTAATGACATTCCTCGAATAGGAAGTGCGCTTCAACTGCCGTTTTCCACTCCATAGGATCACGAGTTTCTGGAAGAAAACTGCAGCGCTTAACAGCGAGTACCTGGGATGAGAGTTGAACCTGCGCCTATAACAGCAAATATGCGCCTATAAGTGAGCTGTGCCTAATAACGCGCGACTATACGGCAGCTGCTGACCTAACCCACTCGAATCATCCAAACATTCTAAATGGCATTAGAGGTGCATTATTTCAGATGAGTGAAAAAACTACTGAACCTAGGAAATGATCCATACTTCCAAATACACTCAACTCCAGTGTGTATGTAGTACCAACTGTGCTTGTTTCAGAACCACAGGGCAGTAGACCGGGTGGCATAAATGTCGCTGCACTTGGCGGAGGTACTGCGGCTGCCTGTGTGGTGCTGCTGATCATCATAGTGGTTATAATCATTGTGGTAGCTGTTCTGGTATGGAGAAGAAGGAAACAGAGGTAAGGAAGTGCTCACATTACCCTGGAATCATTCCAGTGTCAGTAAAAGCTTCTTGATCACCTTGTCTTAATTTTCACTTTCCTTTCAGTCCTAAGCACTCCGATGTTGCTTATGAAATAATTAAACCAGAGGAGGAATTTCCAGAAGATGTTGCAAAACGTGATGGGGAGGAGGAGATTGATGAGAAACAGGATCTCAAGCCCAGCCCTTAAGATCAGCCTGGTCTTCGAAAACGGACAGAACATGATGTAAGAAATACACTAACTTCAGGTAGCACATACCCCTTTACAGTAGGTTACCTTTAACTGTCGGGGCGCCCTGACGGTTAAAGGTAACCTAACGTAAAGGCTCAGGCCTTGTAAGGACTGGGACCAGCAGTTGTGCGCGCGCTTCCCGATACCATACGAACGCGATTGCGGTAAACGATTTCACTATAGCGACGAGGAAGTGGGCAAAATTATATAAACCGCAAGTCAGGCGATCTGTCACACGCTAAAATTCTTACCTTGCAAAAGGGAGCTTGTTGAGGACTGCATGCGCTTCATCACTACAGATCTCACACCGGGAGTCTTCCTAAGAATCGTTCCAAGCACTTATCGGTTTCGTGCGGTTGTACAGAAAACTTTCACGCACGTGACAGTCACATGTATCTCGTTTAGTCGCACGTGCTAGGTACTTAATAGCTCATCATGGCCGCATACAGTGGCTCTTTCACGGAAGTAAAGCATGCGGAATTCGCCCGAACGATGTTGGAAGCTACTGTTGAGTTCAAAGGAAAACATGTACGATTGCCTTGGATTTCGCCGTTGGGAAAAGTTCGTATGTTGCCGCTGAAGTAGCAAACTGGAGGATAAAATGGGTAGTGGGTGTGGCACATTTGCCAGTAGCAGCCCCTTGGAAGGAGATATCGACTATTCCCAACGGCCAAAAGGTGGAGCTGATGATAAAGTTCATATTGGTCCAGGAACAATCCGGTGATTTTGCTCGCTAGAATTCCGCATGACGCGTTTAGTGCATTAGTATAGGTAGAAGGCGGGGCTGGTGCAGCCAACTAATTGGGTGGGCGGGGCTAAAAGTGACGTCACTGTAAACATAAAGGGTGGAACTACAAACATAGTGATGAAAAGTTTCAAACACATTTTCACTCCTTGAAATGTTGACCTGAACTCGGCCCAAATATAGCATCCGAACTGCTGGTCCCAGCCCTTAATGGCCCTGAGGGGGTATGTGCTACCTTAATAGCTACTTTTGATGTTAGTTACTTTGGAATCGATATAGTGTGTAGCTCCTACTATGCACATACATGCAGTGACTACATTAGTTTTTTTTTTCCTATGCTGCAAGTATTTTGATAATACATATTGTGAAATGCAGTTGACACATCACAGTTTACTGGACCTCCAACGGGCACCTGTGTAGCTACTTATTAGCTCTTTACCAACGAATGACTGCAAAAGCCAGCATGATCGAGCTCCCATAAGAATATATAATTATGGGGTTTCTAGGCTTTGGGGTTTTTGCTTCCTTAATCTGTTTTTTAAAGAGTTTACGGTTCACTTTGAGCCTGTTGGGATAACTGTAGTAATGCGTGTTTTGCCGGACAGTGACACACCACATGGAGAGTCACAGGCGGCGCCGCCGGTCCGGCTGGTCCGGCTTTGGCCGGACCACTTTTCCAGCCGACCTGATTATAATATCACGTGCAGTGTAGTCACGCATAATCTACTTATTATGCAGACTCGGCAATGGCATCTGTTTGTCGTCCTAATGTGGGCCTACCATTGAAACTCCACAGCAGCCAAGGTCTTTTCTTTCCCAAAACGGCCATTTTGGTGCAACGAGAGCGCTTCCTCATCGCTGAAAATACATGCGAAATTTTTTTTCCGCGCTTCGCGCGGACAGATCGGCGCTTCTTCGCGCCTCTGCGCTACGACTGGGCCGTACCACTTCTTCTATGCCGCTGCCGCCCCTGAGAGTGAGTGAAGGGACAGTGTCCACACCTGGTATTTTTATACACCGTATTTCTGTTTCCTGAGTGGGGAACATCCATGCATGTGAGGATAATATTTATCTTTAATCTTTCTTATGTGGTATGTAGTCATAGAGTCCCTATATATACTGCCGATCGTCCCAGGACATTTCTATAATACAGTACAGCTAGTATGGAAAATGTCAGTCAATTCCCAGTGAAGTCCTTATTCCAGAAGTCTTCAATATAGATATTGAGAGCCCCTATACTATTGTTTATGGAAAATTTCAATTCATTCCCAGTCCAGTCCTTGTTCCAGGAGTCCGTCTTTTTATATAATAGTTTAGTGTAATTACACAAGACACATGAAATACTAATTGAACATGGGCTTAAATGAACATATGAGAGTGTAACATTTTCTTGAAACAATAAACAGAATGATGGTAACAATGGAGACGACTTAATGGACTGAGGTAAATTGTTTCATAAACTGATAACACTAGGCACAAATAAATGATACATAATTACTAAAAATGATACATATACTGATCACTATAGCTATTGAGAGCCCCTATACTATTGTTTATTGCACACTTGATAGTCTCAGTCTGTAGAGGAGCATAATGGGCCCTGCAATGCAGAGAAAGGAACACCAATATGGACAATAGGCAACGTAAAATGGACACACAACCATTTGAAGGAAAAAATCAATATCTGTTTTGAGTACAATTTACCGTCATCTATGCCACAGTATGTGACAAAAGATGGGGAGGAGCCTGGGAACGAGGCTACTCTTGTGGAATAAAAAGGTCAATGAACATGATCACCATGATCCCTTGTCTGATGGAACCAGCTGATGGCATCTTGCTTGAATTTACCGCCCAATTTATTCATTTCTGCCGACTATCACCATCTGCAGGATTATGGTAATTCCCTGGTGGACCAACCACAGGCTGATCGAAGGGACATTCCTCTCCAAACTAGTATTAGCTTTGTTCCCTGGCCTTCTCACCCCATGCAGTGTTTGTCACTTGCAGTACTAACGCCGGTACTGCAAGCGACAAACGCTGGGGTGAGAAGGCCTGGGAACGAGGCTATCTATCTATCTGTCTATCACTTATCATTATCAGCAAGGGGAAGTGGGCTTGAGTGATAGACTGGCAAATAGCTAATCTAGAAAGACGAAACCACAGTACCTAACTCTAGCTTCTCACCAACATGCTGTCTAGATTGAGACAGTCAATTCGTAGCTATAAAACAATCACTTTGAACTGGTCTACTAGTTACCTATATCTCTGAAGTCTGTAGCTACAAGGCCTAGGGCTGTAGGCAACGTGCAAGTCTGCATCCTCTATCGCAAGGTCTATCACTTCAAAAGATCACCCTCAAAACCACTGTGTCTGTTGTCCTGAGCTATAATTACAAATGCCTAGGTTATTGCACTCAATCAGGTATCTTAGCTGTTTTAGAGACTTTCGGGATGCTACCTGTATATAATCACTTCTTAAGCCCAAGATGATTATAGGTGCATCCCAAATGAAGGTCTCTAAACGGCAAAGAGATCGATTGCAATAGCTGGCTTATAGCTACTAGCTATGGGGTATACCTTCAATTTCAAAATTTGAATTTTTGATGAGGTGTCTGTTAGATCTTAGAGACCTCAAAAGATCAAAGCACATTACCAATACCTAGTCTAACTTGCGCCGAAATTCTGCAGGCTCCCATTGCACCTCCCAGACAGATTGCATGGAACAACAAGTGAGACAGAATTCAGCTGTGCACCAGGAAGCAATAATTGTGACAAGGATCATTTCGGTCAGAACCGAATGTTGCTTTGGTCGTTCATTTGCCGAATTGGTATACCTATGCACATTCCCAATGTTTCTGATGCGTATCTATAGCAAGTCAATTAACTTCCTCCTGCGTTGCAAGATCAAAGTGGTACTTCCGTTCTGGGGCCATGACACTATGTGACAGCACTATATATAGCTACGTAGCTACAGCACTTAAAACGCAAAATCGAAATCGCACATTGCTGCACGCAGAAAGTATTTACATTGTGCTTCATAGAATTTCACCGACGCTAGTATATACCTAGTGCGGAAGGAGCAAGTGGTGGCTCGAAGCAGCTTTGTCCGAGACGGAAGATCTGAAGCGATGAAGATCACTGCAATTGCTGAGTTGCTTCTCTGCTTTGTTGTAGGTGAGGACGTACTGTATGCATGCATACATAGACATAGAGTCAGCGCGGGGGTATCCGGACGGGGGGGGGGGGGGGGGGGGGGGGGGTCCGGACACCCTTCTTTGCACAGTTGCTTGTAGGAAGAAGTTCGCGGAGCGTCCGGACTCCCCTGCCCTTGCAGGCATGAAATGGTGTGCTTCTCAGCAACTGTGTGAAGGAATTAGCTGGGTGTCCGGGACACCCCCACACTTGTGCCTGGAGCCACCCAGACTGGTACGCTCTACGCACACGTCTAAAGTGTGCGTGTCTCTATACTCGGAGGGAGAGGGGGTGGATGTGGTGCCATGCCGGCAGACTTGATCTGTCACTAAATTGGTACACTATAGTTTTGATTGTGGTGGTGGTGGTGTGCGTGTGCGTGTGCGTGTGCGTGTGCGTGTGTGTGTGTGTGTGCATGTGTGTGTGTGTGTGTAGCTATGTGGTGGTGACAGAACTGTACTCAAAATACGGGTGTTCCGTAGCACCATAATCAGCTGCATTAGTTCTATACATTCTGAGCCCATTAGGGAGATATGAAGTGCTATCGTCTGAGGCTGTGAGTACTCCAATGTGTGCAATCCTCAATCCAGCTATCTACAGTCCTGTGTGTTGTCTTACAACAATGCAGGACTCAATTACTGTGAGCCTGTTAACTCAGGGAGCAACATACATTCCTTGTACATGTCTGTGAGATTGCGGCTGCAATTTTTTACATTCTTTTAAACGTTAATGCTAAACAGTGCAAGCAAATGCGTTGTTTCGGTATCGCATGACAACATAATTATTGTTGGTGTAGGTTTAGTTTATCTGGATACTTCTGAGGTAGATACATCCTGTGTATTCTCAATGTAGCCTGCATATATACAGGATAATTGTTCAACAACAAACTTACTAGAGTGTTACATAGGGTTCACTGTCAACATGGTAGGGAATTAAAATAAGAGGCCATGGGAATGTTATCAATGTGCTCCCTTCAAAGCTTCACAAATACTTGCATGTTTGTCATGCTGTAGTGACACGTTGTAAGGAGAGTGTCTAGCCTCCAGAGTACAGAAGAAAATGATCATTTGTTTTTCAGTATACGTGCACAGTAGTCACTGCTGCATCAGCTCTGCACGCTGAGCAGTTCACAGCTAATCTATTACTATTCCATTCCAGAATTCTTCCATGTTATTCCCATGCAATTAAGTGTCTTGCTCTGACTGTGCTCTAATCATGCTCATTCATAATTGAAACCACATACGTGAGGGTCTGCACATGGTACCGAGACTTATATAGACAGATTTGCTACAACTCTTAGACTATTATTTGTACGTAGTGGGGTAGCTATGACAGCAATATGTTGAGGCCTCAACTCGATCCTGAATAAAATGTCACATAGCTACATACCATAGTGGATTTACTAATTACTGCTAGGTGCCTTCAAAGGATCATTTCACTGTGCAGTGTAAGTACATGCTTGAGAACTAGAATTGCAATTAAGAGGGACCAAGCATCCCTCCCACTGGAGTTTGTCTCTCCCTTGTTTTATCCTTGCTGCCATCTTAGATACACTGTCCTTGTGCTGGTCACTGTTGGACTCGCTTCTCCAGTTGACTCTGCCATGGATATTGAGTTAACAAGTAACAATTTGTGCCAGCACCTTGCTATTATTCTAGCATAATTATTGCTCAAATGCAATTGTAAACCACTGACCGTTTGAATCAATGAGGTTGTGACTGACCAACTGCTATGTGATTCACCATTATAATTATACCCTCTCATCCTCTCAGCTGTGAATGGCCAGCTAACAGTCACCACCCTCCCGGATGTCCTCTTCCAAGAGAATAGCGGGAGCCACAGCATTGTGGAAGAGTCTGTGATCTGGCTGTACTGTACTGGAAACTCAGAAACTGCAACTCCGACTATCACCTGGATAAAAGATGGAGTGACTCTTGTCAGTGACCCTCCTCACATTCGAATCAGGAGCAGCAGTAATGTTACTGATATGTCGACCTCCTCGTCACTTGTGGTTGATAACTTTGGGCTAGCTGACGATGATGGTAGCTACATGTGTCAAGCTAGTGATGGAACAGCAACTGTGAGTAGCTCCATACTCTCTCTCACAGGTAGGCCATGCTGGTTCCACTGCCAGCAGACAGGGTCAGTATTTATGTCTGAGTGGATATAGGAGCAGGAGCCTTTAGTTAGTGGAGCCTTATTTGAAATAGCTGTTATCGCGCGCACAAATTCTGTGGTACCATATACATGGTATTTTTTCCCTGCAGCTTTTGGCTCAAGTGCTAACCCACTGAGGGTTGAGACAGATCCTGTTGCAAAGGAAACTGTCACTGAAGGTTTTGTATTCCCACTTGACAACCGGACAGCAGTACAACTTGGTTCTACAGTAGATCCGGTTGGTACTACAGATAGTGACAAGTTGTTGCGGTGTGTTGGTGGTCATGTGGGAGATGCAGGCGCAGGGATTTTCAGTCCTCCCTCAGTGGTGTGGGTTAGGAATGGAGAGCAAGTGCTTACTGATAGTAGGATTACCTTTACTGAGAGTGTGGTCTTTGGTGGTCGGCGAAGGGACAGTTATCTTCAAATTTCCAACTTCGGTCCCTCTGATGTCGGTGTGTACCAGTGTATCTTCACTGATGTGGACAGTGATTCTGAAGTGATCACTACCACACCCCTGAAACTGGACACAGGTTGGTGGTAGACTCTGTTTTAAGAAGTACATATCTGGTCATGGATATCGAGACAGGAATTTCATTTTGCAATATTTTAGTCAAAGTCATATCTCTGAGAGGTCGCGACAGACTGTGCACTCATCTTTGTACAAGTCCCCACCCACACAGGAGACTGAACCACAATAGCTACATGTGCCTAAATGTCACTCCTCTCAGTGAGTGTATTTTCATGTGACCAGATCTCAAAAAAATCCATGCGGTGTGCATGTTTTTGCTAGTGAAAGCTATAATATTGTCTACATATAGCTACGCAGCATGACTGCATTGTTTGGCAAAGCTCGTAACCTACAGCAGGGCCAGATCACTGTAAAATGTCGGCCAGAAGTAACCCTGCTGTGCCAGCCTTGACTTCAACATTACTGCACCGGTTGCCACCAGTGACTGAAGCTAAATTGCCATGGTAACGCCATGGTAACAGGTGTAGAATCCATCCAGAAAGTATTATGATAGAGAAAGCATAGCTATATACATGTAGGTACCATTTCTGTACTCTGGAAAGGCCATGGACACAGATTTATGAGCCTGTCTGGTAGCACAATCGTGTATTATCTGAGTAAGTAGCTAATGTCTGTTAATGTGTATTCGAACTTTAACCTGGTTACCATGCAGTGTAGTGATTGACTTATGTATTACACAGGTGCTGTCGCACTGGAGAGAATCTCCCCTGATATCATCGTTCTTGACCCTCCCGAGAAGCTGATCATTGAAACAAGTGCATCAGGAGAGTATCGGCAGTTTGAGTGGTCAAGAAATGGAACTCAGCTCAGTTTATCACAAGACGAGTTTTCAAACTTCCATGAAATCTATGTTCGCCAACCCACCACCACCGATGACCTGGGAGTGTATGAAGCAGATCTTCCTCCTACTGCTGGGCAAACAAATGTACAATTCTTTGTCACAAGATACAGTAAGCACCATAAGACTTCTATTACATCACATAACATACGGTACTTAGAACATGGGTATAGGTATAAAGAGCTGAGACATTTAGCAACTGGAACTTGCAAGTTACATGACCTGAAAAGTCAGTCATGTACAGCACTCATGCACAACACTCACAAAAGTTATATATTCATGACATAAATCAGCTCTGGTATATAGCTGCTACATGCAGCAGTAGGTGAGCACTTAACCATTTTGCTGAGTAGAAGCCTTGATACAACGGCTTCCAGATAGCTAGCTATCTGATTAAAGTTATGACAGTGCTCAAGCTCAGTGAGTCCCATTGCCTTACCTTGGGGATACTACAGTGAACGCTGAATTTACTTGTCCCAATTAATGTCGTACAACCACAGTGATTTTGTAGCCAGTAATTTCGGTGCATATGCCAGTAGTCGTGGTGACCAGTGTAGCTAGCTAGTCAGAATCTCGTGTTGTATTAGTGACTTGCCTACACACCCTTTCATTGAATGCAGGTGAACCAGTAACCATGAATCTGACTGGTGATGTCACAGCGATTGAAGGAGACTCTGTCAATATCTCCTGCTTCTCTACTGGCAATCCCGTCCCCACCATTACGTGGTACCTTGGGACCTCAATGGCACAATCTCCACAGAGTGACATTGTGAACGATTTGGAAGCAACGGTAAATGGGACTGGAGCAAGCACAATGGTTAGCTTCACAGATGGTAACGTCACTTCAGTGCTCAGGATAGAGAGCATAGCCTACCCAGCACATGATGGAGAGTACGCATGTGTGGGCCTGAACTCACATAGAGAAGTGGAGAACACAAACAATGCTACTATCAGTGTCCAAGTACTAGGTACGTAAGCATATCAACAGCTGATCTGGTATTCTACTCCAATGTATGCACAGTTGCTAAGAGGTATCCAGTATATGGTCATTAGTTACATGTGTTGTATCACTTGTTCCGATGCAGTACCACCAGAGGTGCAGGTCACAGCGACTCTCACGAGGGTTGTGGTTGGAAACTCCACCACCCTCATCTGCACTGTCGTGAGGAGCAATCCCATGGGCAGCTACACCTACACATGGGTACACAACAACTCCATGACGCTCAATGAAACCGGTAGCATGCTGACCATTAGCATCCTGACAGAATCTTACCTCGGTTCATACCACTGTGAGGTGACCAACTCAGCTGGACTGAATGGTAGCAATGCAACTACCATTGAACTTGGAGGTGAGTTTGGTGGCATTTAATTAACTCTCACACTGTTTAACAGTCATTTGGAAAGTTGCTGCTGAAATTTCCATACCCACTCTAATCATCCAGTTGTTTGAAGGCATGGTTCTATTTACATCACTGTGTTTGTTAATTTAACCATTGCCTTTGTCATCTGACTGCTGACATGTTTTCCTAGGAAGTTACAATATATCCCTTGATACTGGAGGACTGCAACAACTGAAGTTGTTATATACATAGGTACAATATATCCCTTGATACTGGAGTACTGCAACAATTGAAGTTGTTATATACATAGGCTGGGTGACGATAAGGGTCTTTGTAAAGGAACAATTTGTGTACAGCACTTTGCTGTATGATACTATAGTAATCTATGCAGCAAACTATAAACTACTCCATTCACTATTTCAGTGGCTAGGAACTTTAATTTGAGTGTCAAGTATAGACTCATCCCCAATCCCTCTCCAACTCCATTTCCTTAGCAACATACTTGACCTTTGAACTGAGTGTAATACCTGTGGATGAGGTTATATGTCAAATGCAGTGCTGACTGTAACATGAAACCATAGAAAACGGTGGATCCATTTTTACATTCTAGTTAAGGTAGGAAGCATGGCATCGGCGAAATCGCGCAATTTTGCTCATGAATAATTAATGAGATGACATCACTCGCATACGGTTATATAGAGTTATTCATCTGTTTACGTTTTCCCATGGCGGCAACCGGAATAAACAAGGGGGGCTTCTCTCTTTGATGCGGCTAGCGGCCCTTTCAAGTTTCAAATCGGTACTCTGATGTGGCCGTGCGGTACTTTGAAGATTTGTTTGAACACTCTTTTTTTTTTTTTTTTTTTCTTTTTTTTTTTACGTAAGAAGCTATTTTGGCTTATTGAATGTAGCAACGGGCTATCTGAGTGTGAATAGCTAGGTCGAGTGAGCAGAATGTTTGTTGGGCTGCTGAAGTGGCCGAAGAACAGCCTGGAAAGTGAACAGCCTCCGACAGCTCCCTGGCCAAGGTACTCTAGAGAGTTGACCTTTCGGCATTACAGGCCCCGCCCATTTTCGTGTTAGGGCGAATTTGGCTGGTTTGGTAGCTGGACTGGGCTGATGAGAGGGAGTAGATGTGTGGCCAAAACTCTGTAACCGAGAGGTGAACGTGGAAAAGCATCCCTAGTTTTGCAGGGGGTAGGTTGACCTTTTGAAGAGTGCCCTTGGCTTGAGTCGGTTTTAGCTGGTGTGCGTGGAATTTTTTTTGAAAGCCTAGGGTAGCCAAACCTCTGTTTTTGAGGGTGGCAGTGAGTTTTGGGCTGTAGCCTGCAAGTGAGGAGAGCAGGTGGTAAATCCATCCGTAGTTTTTTGGCCTGTTTTGTGTGTGTATTGATGATGGGGTCAGAGTGTGGGTGGGGCCTTGGAGAGGGTCCAAATTTTCAGTTTAGTAGAGGGCCTTAAAATTGAGTTTTAGGGCATTTTCAAGCAGAGGGAGCAGTTTGATGCAAAGTATTGCTGAAACTTGTGTACGCTTTGATGCTGCCCATTTATCCATCAACTTGGTTTCGGAGATCGCGGTACCCATGTTTCCTACCTTAAGCAGGGGCAGCAGCGGCATAGAAAAAGTGGTACGGCCCACCATCGTAGTGCACCATGGAAGGTGCTGCCACGTTTGGAGGCACTCTGCGTTTCCACAGAGGTGTGAAGTGCTGATCTGTCCACGCGAAGGGTGGAAACTTTTTGCATGTATTTTTAGCAATGAGGAAGATCTTGTAGCATCCAAATGGCCATTTTGGGAAAGAAAAAGGCCTTGGCTGGTGTGGAGTTTTAATGGTAGGCCCACAACTAGGACGAGAAACATATGCCATTGCTGAGTCTGCATATACGATCGAGCGTAGATTATGCGTGACAACACTTGCACATGATATTATAATCAGGTCGGCTGGAAATGTCGTCCGGCCAAAGCTGGACCAGCCGGACCAGCCGGACCGGCGGCGCCGCCTCTGTTAAGTGAAGTTGACAATGGAGTGATACACTGAGACATTGCTGGCAACGAATGAGTGGAGTCTCTCACTGTAACTCACCTCAAACTTTGTTGGTCAAATAGGTATTCTGTTGGCCTATGAGTGCAATAGCTAAAATAGCTAGACCACTTTGTAGACTCGAATCATGCATGTCAATGCCCATCGTACCACTGCACATGCTTTCCAAGGCTTCTTGTTGTTACGTCCACACTTTGTTTGTAGTGGTCTCTTCTCTGGACTGGAGGTGAAGGCTGATCAGTGACACGGTGGACATTTTTCCACAACAAAAGACAATCCACACTTGCCCCTTCTCCTCTCAGCAATTTAAGTCTCCATGGACTACATGATCGTAAAATAGTCCTCATGTGATCCAACACATTAATTTTGTTGCCCATCACCAAGGAAACTGGCATCTTTTGAGAAACTGACCACACTCCAAGTTGTAAGATGACAAGTAGGGCGGATAATCTGACCTCCCATGTGAATGTGATACCAGTAACCCCGTACTCATTATGTTGTCGGGTATTGTTATCATCCTTTTATAGGGTTCCTTCTGTATTGTATTACTGAATCCATTCTAATTCACCAACAAAGGACACTAATCAACCTTGTCTCTGTTTTCATACTTAAACTTTTATCATGAGCAACATGAACCAAGCACTCACGCTTGGTAGTCTTATAGCCAAACATCTTTCATGAAACATTGTGGTTGATGGCCTATTCTGAGTTGGTTCCGGTGGAATGCATACCAATGATGGATAACTGAACCAGAGTAAGCTACCCACTAAGCTGTGAGAGAAAGTCACAGATGTATGGGTGCATTATTTCGGATGAGTGGACAAGCTGTATTGAACGTAAGAAATGACTCATCACTTCCTAATTAATGCACTCATGCAGCTCCAGTGTGCGTGGTTGATGGCCTATTCTGAGTTGGTTCCGGTGGAATGCATACCAATGATGGATAACTGAACCAGAGTACGCTACCCACTAAGCTGTGAGAGAAAGTCACAGATGTATGGGTGCATTATTTCGGATGAGTGGACAAGCTGTATTGAACGTAAGAAATGACTCATCACTTCCTAATTAATGCACCCAGCTCCAGTGTGCATGAAACATTGTGGTTGATGGCCTATTCTGAGTTGGTTCCGGTGGAATGCATACCAATGATGGATAACTGAACCAGAGTACGCTACCCACTAAGCTGTGAGAGAAAGTCACAGATGTATGGGTGCATTATTTTGGATGAGTGGACAAGCTGTATTGAACGTAAGAAATGACTCATCACTTCCTAATTAATGCACTCAGGTCCAGTGTGCTCACTCGTATGCACGTTTGAATGTAGTACCAACTGTGCTTGTTTCAGAACAAAAGATATTGTGTTTGGATTACTGTAGGAGGTATATTAGTGAAGGTATAAAACAACTTCCATACTTTGATGAATACAGGCTATCCCAGTGTGGCCCAAGCCCTGCAATTATTCGCTACTTGTAGTGAATCTACACTATTCTTGTTCTTTGCACTGGGCAGAATAGCCTAATTAGCTATTGCAGACACTCTCCATGCAATTCACCGTCCTTATCCCCCCTTCCCCCTCCTTCCCCCCCCCCCTCCCCCCTCCCCCCCTCCCCCCCCCCCCCCTCCACCCCATCAACTAGTCCTACACACATGCAAGCAGATGCTCATACAGTGATGTCACACTTGCACGTCTTACTCCTCAGTTGTAATCAAAATCAAACCTTACAGAGATTACTCCAGTTTCAGTGAGCTCACACTACAGACAACATAATCATTAATTATCCTCCCTCAAGCTTCAATGAGCATCCATCTGTTAGCTATTATCCAGTTCAGAACCAAATAATTGCTAGCAAATGGAGCGTGATGGAGTTGTGTGAGGGGATGATGGATTCCATTCAGCTCAATGTTGCTGTTTCCGTGGTTACTCCAGTTCCAGACTAGTTCTCACACTGCAGCTTAACTGAACTGGTTAATGGTATGAGGAGAATTCAAAAACAAAAAGTGCATCCATCATCCCCCCTTCAGTATCCAAGAGAATCTATCTGCTGGCTATTATCTGGTTCAATTGCTAGTAGAATGATTAGGTTTCTTTCAAGGATGTGGTAAATGCAAATACTATTGTGCATGCTCAGAAGTGTGGCGACATATGTGGCGGATGTTACTAAAACCTGGGACGGGACGGGACGGAGGCGGGACGTCCCGTCCCGTCCCGGCTACTAAAATCCGGGACGCGCATGCGTAACTTGAACTTGGACGGCTATATACGTGTAGCCGTTCCTCGAGGCCTCATGGACCAGTCGACAAGAGCTGAGACATGAGTTGAGAACAGTCTCCTGTCAACTTCACAGTGCTGTTGCTCTGTCAAGAAAAGCTAAGTGTATTTGACTGTATTCATACTGGGCTTGGGCTTGGCAGGTGGAACTGTAGTGCAGTTGTAGTTATCGGCATTCTCCAGGATTTCAATAACTTCGCTAATTGTAAGGGACCTCTTGACCATCAGTACCCCTCCAGGGGCATCTTTCTCCATCGTAGATGATTTAGCACCTAAAGTTACGCATGCGCGTCCCGGATTTTAGTAGCCGGGACGGGACGGGACGTCCCGCCTCCGTCCCGTCCCGTCCCAGGTTTTAGTAACACCCTATGTGGCAATCGTATCTGACTAATGCTGCCAACATCCCAGCTATTGGAATGAAGTTGGAATAGGCCATCAAAGTCTCTCTTTTCTGACAATTCATGCTCTTTGTTTTATTACCTATGGTGGTCTGGGGAATTATCAACATTGTGGTAGTGTTTGAATGTCATGATTTACGTATGTAACAACCAAGGCAGGCTATATTGCATCATACTAAAACGACATAATATTATAGATAATTATTTGGCACGCAGTGGCCACATTAATGTATAACTGCAATTAAATTTGTCTTGATAAACAATAGCTATCTAAGATATGAGTCAATACCACCCAGTCCCTAGCATGGAACGCCACTCCTGCCTCCTATATATAAAGTGTGTAGATATGAGTCAGTCCTTAGTGTGTAAGGCCATAGCATCTAACCACTACAAGTCAATAGCACCCAGTGCCTAGCGTGTAAGGCCACCCCTGCCTACACGCAATTAGTATCCAACCACTAATGGTAGATAGCTAGTAGACCGGTGAGTAGTTATTGCAACCTCTTTTAAGTTGTATTTTTGAAGTCGTCCAGTTACAGTGGTGCATGGTGCTAGGGGTGAAGGTGGAGGAAAATGTATTCCCCCCCCCCCCCCCCCCCCCACAGCTATAGGTAGCCTACCAGTTGATTAGATATAAGAACATTCCTTCTACTGAGCATGAAGTGTCAGTGGTTCGGGTCGGTGTGACACAGCGCACATTCTCAGCAGAGTAGCAGAAGAGGGTACTAAATAGCAGTGCTGTCACACAAAACAATGAATGGTGTCGACTAAACCATCATCACTTTATAAACCAGACTGTAGGCAAGGCAAAGCAACCATGACATGAAAGATTACTAGCTCATCTCGAAGATTTGTTTAATTCTTTGAAGTTAGACTGCCTTAGCAAGAGTTCTTCTTTAGGAAGGAGTTCTGAGGAGTGACTCTATGGAAGGGTGGATAGTAAACATGTTTGTCCATCTCTTCATGTATGCCATTTCATCTGCTTGCATTATCATTCATTTAGCATAATATTATTATGTAATGAGAGCAACCTAGTCCTACTAGTAATCTCACTAAAGATAGCCATAAGTCAACTTCCGATTTTTCATCGATAGTGGATAAAGTTGTGACAGATCAAACTCTTACCTTGGCTGACTCAGTCAAAGGCAAAGTTACTTGTATCATAAATTTAGTGCATGCCAACCCTCCACCGCTGCATGACATGCACTGAATGTCCAGCTATAACAGCTGATATCTTTCACTGCATCCACAGATCCACCCAGTGGGATAGCTACGCAACCAGATCCGGTGGTCTTCAGCCAGTCCGTTAGCCTGATGTGCATGGCTACTGGGGACTCTCCCATTTCTTACGCCTGGGTGCTTATGGGAGCTGAAACCACTCGCCTGAACCCTGACCCCACAAGTGGCAATCTTACTCTCAATATCACAACAGTGAATCAGTATGGGGTGTATATCTGTATCACCACCAATAATTTGGGTACAGATGTGGACAGTATCGAAATCATGCAAGCTAGTAAGTTCATTATGTAATAGTTATAGTTATGACAGTTCATTATGTAATAGTTATGTAATAGTTATGACACTGAGTCCAAACTATCTCTGTGATTTAGAAACCTGATGGCCATACGATTTAGTGTCCCAGTGCAGGGTTTATTAGTCACATGGATGCCAGTAGATGAGGTTTCTATGTATAAGCAGTGTAGTATGATAGTAACACCATTATTGTTGGAGACAGCATCTGTCACATGCCCGGAGTAGTCTCAATGATATTGTGTATTGCTGTGACAAGAGGAACTAGCATTCCATTCCTTGTGTGTTTGGCATCAGACTATTAATTTGATTTGTTTGTGTAGTCTGGAAAAACAAATGTTGTGAACCTCTGACTGGTCAGTTTACAGTAATATTGAAGCTAGCAATACATAGCTATAATTAGCTATTTATTAAAACTAACAGCATGATCAAGATATATGTGTAATCCCTACTTTCTCCCCTGTAGCCATACCTATGACTTCACCGGACCAGACAGTGAATATCGTAGTTGATAACGCTCTGATTTTAATGGTGGATATCACTGGATTCAATTTGCCGCTGACCAGCGTCACATGGATGGAAGATGGACAGGTGCTAATGAACAACACAAATAACAACATCATCACCCACGGCAGCTTTGCAGCTCCCCCTACCACATCCACCCTGGTTCGTGACCCCATCCAGTCACCGATGGACAACGGTACTTATGAGGTCACAGCTGTGAATCCAGCTGGAGAGAACACAACAGTATTCACAGTTATCGTGAACGGTGAGCATGCAGACAAGAGAATAAGAATAGAAATCTTGCCTAAAATTATATAGACTTGTATTAACAGCAAAGTGACTGTTGCAACTACCAATCTGTGAACAATTCATCGTAATTGATGTTGTTCTGGTTCTGGTTCTGCTCTTTGTTCCATAGCCCCAGCTGAGATTTTACCTCCACTAGAGCCTACAGTCACATTGATTAATGAAACAGACCCAGTGAATCTCACATGCGCTGCCAGAGGATTCCCAGCTGTGGACATCACATGGTGGTACCAGAACACTACTCAACTCATGGACTCAGATACCAGATTTAGTATACAGTCAATGACAGAGGAGAGTAATAACGGCTTTCTTGATACGACCTCTACTCTCACAATATCATCAGTGAACAGGGCTGATACAGGAAACTATAGCTGTGTTGCTTCAAACACAGTGTTTGGTAGTCCAGTGCAAGATCTGCAGCAGTTTATGCTCACAGTGAACTGTAAGTGTCTTATTGCTATGCATGTTGTACATATCATAATATTATGATAATATTGTAATATTATGCTTCATACAAAGAATGTGAATATATTCTCTGCAATGAGAGGAAAAGTAATGTTAATTCTTTTCTGATTACTCAGTAGTAATCTCTTTAAATGTAGTAAGTTACTTGTGATTGTCCCGTCTCATTTCCAGTTGCACCACAGATCCTTGATCCACCTGACAATGTGACAGTCGTTGAAACTGAAAATGCCACTTTCTCCTGCCTGACCACTGGCAGACCCAGACCAACAATTTCATGGTACGGACTATCCAGTTTGATCCAACTGCAACCCCCATCGGCAGATTTTATTATAGAAGACATGGAGATTGAAGACGGGGATAGGAGGAGCAACCTAACCGTCATTGGGACACAGCCCTCTGACGCTGGTGCCTATCACTGTGTGGCTATGAATGAACTAGGAATTGATATGGATCCAGCCACCCTCACAGTACATGGTGAGATAGTTGTACCATTTCTGTGTACTATTGTTGTATAGCTGCTTTGTGACGATTTTTCTGTTTGATTTGTGCAGTGGTCCCTAGCATCTTGTTCCCACCGGCAAACTTCACCTATGTTGTGAACGAGACTGACCCAGTGATATTCATGTGCTCAGCCACTGGTATCCCACCACCTGAGATCACCTGGATGAGGAATGGAGTTCTCCTAGATGATAATGTGGACCCACGTATTAGTCTCAGCAATCCCTCTGATCCAGAGGCACTTCTAACAACTGGTGGAAACATCTACTCTGTCAGTCGCAACCTGACCATTAGCAACACCAGGGACAATGACTCAGATACCTACACCTGTGTAGCCTCCAATGGGAATGCTGTGACACCCAGTGTGGACCAAGACTTTGAACTGATTGTCCAAGGTAAGCATGTCATTAAATTTGTATACCCTAATGACATTTAACCAATTCCTCTCATTTCCGCAGTGGCAGCTCAAATCCTTGACCTACCGGACAACATCACGGTTGTTGAACCTGAAGATGCCACTTTCTCCTGCCTGGCTACTGGCAGACCCAGGCCAGCAATTGCATGGTTCAGATTATCAGACTTTACTCTACTACAACCACCATCAGGAAATTTCACAATTGTGGAACAGGAAATTGGAGGCAGGGAGAGGAGGAGCAACCTAACCATTTTTAGCACAGAACCCTCTGACGCTGGTGATTATGGCTGTGTGGCTGTGAATGAACCTGGAACTAATGCAGTAAATGCCACTCTCACAGTGCATGGTGAGTTATAGCCACATATACTTTTTTATTTTGCCATTCAAACAATGGTATTTTGAAGACTGCCTTGAGAGTTTGTGATTTGCCCTTCGGCACTGAAACCAGAGGACGTACAGCACTACTACGAGGATCTGGCCATGCGAGCTCCTCGATCATCCTGTCATACACTCATACTGAATAATCCAATGGTTTGCGTACTTGAAATGTTGACCACCAAGGGTGTGCTGGAGCCACCCACAATCTTGGTTTATTATGCATATGAAACATTTGCTGCGAATGCATCCCTTTATTACTGTTTTGTTCGTGCAGTGGTTCCGAACATCCTGATGCCACCGGCAAACTTCACCTATGTTGTGAATGAGAGTGACCCAGTGATATTCATGTGCTCAGCCACTGGTATCCCACCACCTGAGATCACCTGGATGAGGAATGGAGTTCTCCTAGATGATAATGTGGACCCACGTATTAGTCTCAGCAATCCCTCTGATCCAGAGGCACTTCTAACAACTGGTGGAAACATCTACTCTGTCAGTCGCAACCTGACCATCAGCAACACCAGGGACAATGACTCAGATACCTACAGCTGTGTAGCCTCCAATGGGAATGCTGTGACACCCAGTGTGGACAAAGAGTTTGAACTGATTGTCCAAGGTAGGCTAAAACCTTATTCACTTCTATGCCCCTGCAAAGCCATGCAGTCTCTCTCTTTCTCTTTCACATGCAGTCGCACCACAGATACTTGACCCACCTGACAATGTGACAGTTGTTGAATCTGAAAATGCCACTTTCTCCTGCCTGGCCACTGGCAGACCTAGGCCAACAATTTCTTGGTACCGATTATCCAGTGTGACACAACTGCAATCTCCATCAGCGGATTTTATCATTGAGGACATGGAGATTGGAGACAGGCAAAGGAGAAGCAACCTAACCGTCATTGGGACACAGCCCTCTGATGCTGGTGACTATAGCTGTGAGGCTGTGAACGAACCTGGAATTGATATGGATCAAGCCACCCTCACAGTACATGGTGAGATAGTTGTACCATTTCTGTAGACTACTAATATATATTCTGTTTGATTCGTAAGGTAAGCAAGTCATTATAATTATATACCCTGTTCATTGTTAATAAATCCCTTTCATTTCCACAGTGGCAGCTCAAATCCTTGACCCACCGGACAACGTCACGGTTGTTGAACCTGAAGATGCCACTTTCTCCTGCCTGGCTACTGGCAGACCCAGGCCAGCAATTGCATGGTTTAGATTATCAGACTTTACTCTACTACAACCACCATCCGGAAATTTCACAATTGTGGAACAGGAAATTGGAGATGAGGAGAGGAGGAGCAACCTAACCATTGTTGTCACAGAACCCTCTGACGCTGGTGACTATGGCTGTGTAGCTGAGAATGAACCTGGAACTAATGCAGTAAATGCCACTCTCACAGTGCATGGTGAGTTATATACCATCTTGGTGTATGCATATTCAACATTTGGTGTGAAAGCATTCCTTCATTAATGCAGTGGTTCCGAGCATCCTGATGCCACCAGCAAACTTCACCTATGTTGTGAATGAGACTGACCCAGTGATATTCATGTGCTCAGTCACTGGTATCCCACCACCTGAGATCACCTGGATGAGGAATGGAGTACTCCTTAATGATAATGTGGACCCACGCATTAGTCTTGGCAATCCCTCTAATCCAGAGGTATTTCCAACAGCTGGTGGAACTATATACTCTGTCAGTCGCAACCTGACAATCAGCAGCACCCGTGACAATGACTTAGATACCTACACCTGTGTAGCCTCCAATGGGAATGCTGTGACACCCAGTGTGGACCAAGACTTTGAACTGATTGTCCAAGGTAAGCAAGTTGTTATAATTGTTTACCTTGTGCATTGCAAGAAAGTTTAATCAATCCCTCTCATTTCCACAGTGGCAGCGCAAATCCTTGACCCACCGGACGATGTCACAGTTGTTGAACCTGAAGATGCCACTTTCTCCTGCCTGGCTACTGGCAGACCCAGGCCAGCAATTGCATGGTTTAGATTATCAGACTTTACTCTATTACAACCACCATCAGGAAATTTCACAATTGTGGAACAGGAAATTGGAGACAGGGAGAGGAGGAGCAACCTAACCATTGTTAGCACAGAGCCCTCGGATGCTGGTGACTATGGCTGTGTGGCTGTGAATGAACCTGGAACTAATGCAGTAAATGCCACTCTCACAGTGCATGGTGAGTTATACACCATCTTGGTGTAGCTATGCATATGCAACATTTTGGTGTGAAAGTGTTCCTTCGTTACTGTTTTGTTCATGCAGTGGTTCCAGGCGTCCTGATGCCACTGGCGAACTTCACCTATGTTGTGAATGAGACTGACCCAGTGATATTCGTGTGCTCAGCCACTGGTATCCCACCACCTGAGATCACCTGGATGAGGAATGGAGTACTCCTAGATGATAATGCGGACCCACGCATTAGTCTCGGCAATCTGTCTGATCCAGAGGTATTTCCAACAACTGGTGGAAATATCTACTTTGTCAGTCGTAACTTGACAATCAGCAACACCAGGGACAATGACTCAGATGCCTACACCTGTATAGTTTCCAATGGGAACGTTGTGACCCCAAGTGTGGAACAAGAGTTTGAACTGATTGTCCAAGGTAGGCTACAACCTTATTCACTTAGCTGTTGTACTATCTCTCTTCCTATATATCACATGCAGTTGCACCACAGATCCTTGACCCACCAGACAATCTGACAGTCGTTGAAACTGAAAATGCCACTTTCTCCTGCTTGACTACTGGCAGACCCAGGCCAACAATTTCATGGTACAGACTATCCAGTTTGGCCCAACTGCAACCCCCATCGGCAGATTTTATCATTGAGGACATGGAGATTGGAGACAGGCAAAGGAGAAGCAACCTAACCATCATTGGGACACAGCCCTCTGATGCTGGTGATTATAGCTGTGAGGCTGTGAACGAACCTGGAATTGATATGGATCAAGCCACCCTCACAGTGCATGGTGAGATAGTTGTACCATTTCAAAAGACTACTATTAATATTGTATAGCTACTTTGTGACGAGTTTCTGTTTGATTTGTGCAGTGGTCCCTAGCATCTTGTTACCACTGGTGAACTTCACCTATGTTGTGAATGAGCCTGACCCAGTGACCTTCAACTGCTCAGCCACTGGTATCCCACCACCTGAGATCACCTGGATGAGAAATGGAGTTCTCCTAGATGATAATGTGGACCCACGCATTAGTCTTGGCAATCTGTCTGATCCAGAAGTGTTTCCAACAACTGGTGGAAATATCTACTCTGTCAGTCGCAATCTGACCATCAGCAACACCGGAGACAACGACTCAGATACCTACACCTGTGTAGGCTCCAACGGGAATGCTGTGACACCAAGTATGGCTCAAGACTTTGAACTGATTGTCCAATGTAAGCAAGTCATTAAAATTGTATACCCTGTACGTTATGAGAGATTTAATCAATCCCTCTCATTTCCACAGTGGCAGCCCAAATCCTTGACTCACCGGACGATGTCACAGTTGTTGAACCTGAAGATGCCACTTTCTCCTGCCTGGCTACTGGCAGACCCAGGCCAGCAATTGCATGGTTTAGAGTATCAGACTTTACTCTACTACAACCACAATCAGGAAATTTCATAATAGTGGAACAGGAAATTGGAGACAGGGAGAGGAGGAGCAACCTAACCATTGTAGGCACAGAACCCTCTGACGCTGGTGCCTATGGCTGTGTGGCTGTGAATGAACCTGGAACTAATGCAGTAAATGCTACTCTCACAGTGCATGGTGAGTTATAGCCACATATACGTTTTTGTTTTGCCATTCAAACGACGGTATCTTGAAGGCTGCCTTGAGAGTTTGTGGAAGTACTGTACTGCCGGCAAGGATCTGGCCATGCGAGCTCCATACACTCATCGCTGAATAATCCAATGGCTCGTGTACTGGACATGTTGACCATCAGCCCAGGGTTTGCCGGGGCTACCACCTTGGTGTATATGCATATGAAACATTTGCTGTTAATGGATTCCTTCGTTACTGTTTTGTTCATGCAGTGGTTCCGAGCATCCTGATGCCACCGGCAAACTTCACCTACACTGTGAATGAGACTGACCCAGTGACCTTCACCTGCTCAGCCACTGGTATCCCACCACCTGAGATCACCTGGATGAGGAATGGAGTGCCATTTAGTAACACACGAGTCACCCTCAGTGACCCCACAATACCAGAGATCTACTCAACTAATGGTGAGAATGTTTACTCTGTCAGTCGTAACCTGACCCTGGACAACACAACGGATGCTGACTCCGGTATCTACACCTGTGTGGCCTCCAATGGGAATGCTGTGACACCCACTGTGACTCAAGACTTTGAGCTATTTGTGAATGGTAATGTGTAAACAATCTACCAGGGTGTTTCTCCATACCATATGTGTGACTTGAATTTATAGACCACAGCAGGACAACCAAACTGTAGTTTTTCCATCTCCCCCAGTTGTCCCCACCATCTTTGAGCCTCCAGAGAGCCTGACAGTGGTCCAGCCTCAGTCAGCCACCTTCCTCTGCAATGCCACTGCACGACCCAGGCCACAGATCACATGGTGGAGGATGGGTAGCCAGTTGATAGCACAAACAAACACAATTGAGATCAGTAGTGATGACTTTGAAGAAAGAGAGATAGTGAGCAATCTGACCATTGTAATGGCTGACCCCTCTGATGCTGGTGGATATGTCTGTCTAGCTAGTAATACTGCCGGCCAGGATACTGCAACTGCTGAACTCACTGTACATGGTCAGTCTCTAACTTTTTATCACAGAATCGTGATCCAAGACTTTAAATTCTTACCATCTGTTCTCCTCCAGTCATACCCAACATCACCTTTCCTCTGGAAACTAATTTCACATATACTGTGAATGAGACTGACCCAGTGACCTTCACCTGCTCAGCCACTGGTATCCCACCACCTGAGATCACCTGGATGAGGAATGGAGTGCCATTTAGTAACACACGAGTCACCCTCAGTGACCCCACAATACCAGAGATCTACTCAACTAATGGTGAGAATGTTTACTCTGTCAGTCGTAACCTGACCCTGGACAACACAACGGATGCTGACTCCGGTATCTACACCTGTGTGGCCTCCAATGGGAATGCTGTGACACCCACTGTGACTCAAGACTTTGAGCTATTTGTGAATGGTAATGTGTAAACAATCTACCAGGGTGTTTCTCCATACCATATGTGTGACTTGAATTTATAGACCACAGCAGGACAACCAAACTGTAGTTTTTCCATCTCCCCCAGTTGTCCCCACCATCTTTGAGCCTCCAGAGAGCCTGACAGTGGTCCAGCCTCAGTCAGCCACCTTCCTCTGCAATGCCACTGCACGACCCAGGCCACAGATCACATGGTGGAGGATGGGTAGCCAGTTGATAGCACAAACAAACACAATTGAGATCAGTAGTGATGACTTTGAAGAAAGAGAGATAGTGAGCAATCTGACCATTGTAATGGCTGACCCCTCTGATGCTGGTGGATATGTCTGTCTAGCTAGTAATACTGCCGGCCAGGATACTGCAACTGCTGAACTCACTGTACATGGTCAGTCTCTAACTTTTTATCACAGAATCGTGATCCAAGACTTTAAATTCTTACCATCTGTTCTCCTCCAGTCATACCCAACATCACCTTTCCTCTGGAAACTAATTTCACATATACTGTGAATGAGACTGACCCAGTGACCTTCACCTGCTCAGCTACTGGTATCCCACCACCTGAGATCACCTGGATGAGGAATGGAGTGCCATTTAGTAACACACGAGTCACCCTCAGTAACCCCACAATGCCAGAGCTCTTCTCAACAGATGATGGGAATATCTCCTTTGTCAGTCGCAGCCTGACCCTGGACAACACCACAGATATTGACTCCGGTACATACACCTGTGTGGCCTCCAATGGGAATGCTGTAACACCCACTGTGACTCGAGACTTTGAGCTATTTGTGAATGGTAAGCCACCAATTATTTTAAGTGTGGATCAAGTTGAGGGCGAGATATTACTAGGAGAAAATAGTACCCACTCCATGCAGAGACGTCCACCATGTGATCTGTGATTCAAAACACCACAGCATTACAGCTCGACTGTACTTCTCTCAACTTCCCCAGTTGCTCCCACCATCCTTGAGCCTCCAGAGAACCTGACAGTGGTCCAGCCTCAGTCAGCCACCTTCCTCTGCAATGCCACTGCACGACCCAGGCCCCTGATCACATGGTGGAGGTTGTTGGAGAATAGTTCATCCCAGCTAATGTCTGGGACTGATGCAATTGAGATTAGTAACAATATATTTGGAGAAAGGGAGATTCTGAGCAATCTGACCATTGTAATGGCTGATCCCTCCGATGCTCAGCCTGGTGTGTATGTCTGCAGAGCTACAAATGAACCTGGCCAGGATACTGCAAATGCTGAGCTCACAGTGCATGGTAAGTTGTCTATCTGTTAAAATGGCTTAGCTCCCTGTGCAAGTATACGTATTTGTCCTGTCTAACCAAGCTTTGTTATCTCCCCTCACAGTGATTCCTGAAATAATCTTCCCAAATGATGGTTTCACCGGATATGTTGTAAATGTAACTGATGCAGTGTCATTTGAATGTATTGCCACTGGCATCCCCCCACCGACCGTCCAGTGGTTCAGGGGAGGTATGCTTCTAACACCTGAGGGAGAGTCAGGCAGCGGTCAGAACATGGTCAGTAGTGGTGAACAGAATTCGCGCCTGATGCTGGGTGAGCCATCTCAAATGATGATACCGACTCCTGCAGGAAATATTTATCAAGTAGAGCGTACCCTGACCTTCGACACCAATGGCAATGACACGTATACGTACACCTGCATGGCTTCTAACGTCAATGCAGTCCAGCCAATTGCTACTCACAACTTTACACTCTTTGTGCAAGGTAGGTCTCAGGATATGAAATGAACACCTTTCTAGTATCAACCAGAATTTAGAATTTGTCTACTGTGTAAGATGTACATAACTGCCTATTCTATACTTTCTCTCCTCCTCTCCTCCCCCACTCAGTTCCCCCCATTGTGGTCCCTCTCGCTCCTGGTCAGCAAGTGATTGCAAACAAGACCGACAGTGCTACCCTGTCCTTCAGAATTGATGAAGCAGCTCCCCCAGTGCTTCTACAAGGTCTCCAATGGTTTTATGTGGCAGACTTTGGCAGCAATCCCTTTGCAGGACAAGAAATTACAAATCTCACTAACAGGACTGCAGTATCGACACTAACATTCTCTGATTTTACCGGTATGCGTTACATAGGCCTGACAGTGTCTAATATCACTCAACAACGAGGAGGAATTGGTGTGGGGACGGACGAAGGGAGGTATTTCCTTGTTGCTACCAACCCAGCAGGTGTACAGTTCTCATACATCGATTTGTTGGTCTTCGGTACGTACATAGTTTGGTTTGCTGTGATACGAAAGGGACATTCATTAAGTTATTTTGTGTATGTGTGTGTGCATTTCTGTGTGGGGTGTGTGAATTTACCACAGCAGCCATACATATCAAAAGCAGACCGGCAAGCATAGTATACCTTTCATGAATATTTGAAAAGATTCTCAAGTGCTTGTATAGGATTATGCATGGGCAAATAGTTGTAGGTAGCCATACTCCCAGATGTCTTTTCTAAGGATGAATGGAATACTTTATGGAATTGGTTCTTGCCCAGCACTGTTTTCAAGCTGCACCCTTTTACGGTGCAGTGCTAGCATGTGTGATATTCGGTGAGCCAGAAGACTGGTTCCCCTCCCATGTCTCCTAAAATAGTTTTCTGTGGTACAAAAGAATATATATTCGTCATTGGTGCCTGAAACTGATTCACAAAAATAAAGTTTATCTATGTATTTTTGCTCCGAACGTCTAGCTCGTCCCCTGATCATTGTTCTTCCTGTGGACCAGTACGAAATCAACAACAGCAGCAGTGCAGTGTTCCAGTGTGAGGCTATAGCCGTACCCGAGCATGATGTATTCTGGACTTTCACGAACTTTGATGGCAGTACAGAATCCATTATTGACACGAATTTACCTGATACAGAGAAGTACAAGATCAAGCGGATGAGGGAGATTGGGGCTGGGTTTGGAGAGCTGACTGTCCTCAATGTGCAGTATGAAGACAGAGGGACATACACTTGCACTGCAATGAATACCATTGGATCTGAAATGACTGATGCCAACCTCACTGTCCACGGTACGTGAGTCTCCTTCAGTTGTGTTGTAAGATATGACTTGAGATTGCAAGCTAGTTACTCATGAAGTACTTACAGGTTATCCATAGCCTCGTTCCCAGGCCTATACCCCTTTTTTCTGCTTTGCGTTGATGGATGTGGAAGGCAGTGAAAACGGGGAAGGCTTGGTATTATCCATCTCTGTTCTTTGCCACTTTTCTGCATTCGTGTAATAATTATTGTCAACGCAAACCGAAGAACGGAAAGAACGGGGTAGGCCTGGAAACGAGGCTAGGTTATTCACATCTTGTTTCTTGCTCCCTCATGCACTTCACACACCTCTCACTCACCCTCTATATTCCTTTCCCTATCTTCCCCTCTCCCTGTATCCTCCCATGCACTGCCTAACCTCTTCTCCTTCCTGCACTCTAGTCTATCCTGTATTCAGAAATGTCTCAAGCCTCACTGAAGCCAACGTCTCCCTCCCGACTTCGCTGGTCTGCCTCACCACTGGCTTCCCCCTCCCCTCCATCACCTGGCAGAAAGACAGCGAGGAAGTCATGTCCACTCTAGATGGCCGGATCTCCAATTTCGATTTTGACATCAGCAGTGGATCTTTATCATTTGAAAGCAGTGGTTTTTTGGGTAGTGGCACTATCGAAGGGCTTCTGGAGGCCATGACAGAATTCAACATGAATGACATTCGTTTGCTTGGGGAGCTTGTGGTAGTGAGTGTGCTGAGATTTGACCGCCTGGAGAGAGAAGACACAGCAAACTATACCTGCACTGCGACCAACATGCTTCCACAGACCACCACCCTCACATCTCTGTCTCCCTCCATCCCACTGGTTGTACTGGGTAAGCTCATGCAGAATCCATAGTTATAAGTGGCTGCATTCTTAGGAGTAAACGTAGCATACTATCAATGGTTCGCAAACCCCTTCAATTAGACATCCGAGACCTAGTTCTTTTTCTGGTATGCTCACATGATTGCCTTGACTATTATACTATACCTCTTGAACTTTACAGAGGTACCCGACCCACCCATGGATGTCATGGTGTTTGACATGGGGGCGCGCTGGTTGGCACTCCAGTGGACTCCTACGTTTGATGGCAACCGACCGATCACATCATTCATCTTATACCGACAAAACATCAACATAACATCCATGCTCGAAGTGGGTAGTCTGATGTTCCGTGACGGAAGCTTCAGGTACAACATCTCTGAAGACATTGTTCCTTTCAACAACTACCAATTTGCAGTCCAAGCTTGCAATGTGCTGGAGTGTGGCCACATGAGCTCACCCTCACCCACAGCCATGACACTGCCAGACAGTAAGTCGCAGAGTTGTTATTTCTACTACAGCTAGGGAGTGGGAGGCAAAGGAAGGGTTGAATTAAGGGGACGGGTGGGGGAGGGGGGGGAGGGGGGGGGGAGGAAGAGGTGGGAGGGAGGGAGCTCACCTCAAACACAGTCATGACCCGTGACCTGCAGGATGTTAATTAAGTAGATAGTATGCACTATGTACTCCAGCTAGGGAGGGGGGCCGGAGGTACGAAGGGATGATGGGGAGGGGGGAAGGGGAGGGAGGGAGGGGTTGGAACAAGTTCACACGACTGTGGATCCTTCTTTATTGTGATGTTTGACCCTTACTCCCCTGATGTTTGTTCCCCAGTCCCCACAGCTCCTCGTAATGTGACTCTATCGGCCATTAATCAGACTAGTATGATGGTGGCCTGGGAGGAGCCCACTATGCCGAACGGGATCCTTGGACCCTACGATGTATGTACACTGGGTTTAATGAAACCCTTCCATGGTAACCTATGTATGGGTACACGGTCATGCTGATTCCACCACGTAGCTAGCAGATACTTACTATACTTTCGAGTGTCCAGACTAACTTAGCTACAGACATCGATCACCAGTTGTTTCTCTGTCAGATTTAGATATTGTACTAGTCGTATACTGATATACACTCATTTGTCAACTCTCACAACGTACACTCCCCTAGTGTTTGCAACCACATTATATCAACTCTGTGTATATTCATTGCAGGTGATGTACAATGGCACCAAGAGCTACAACAGTACCTTCAGTGACACGGGAAATCAGTCAGCGAGTGGACAGATGGTCATGTTGTCTGGCCTCACCCCCAGCACTGACTATAGTGTTGTTGTCATGGCGATAAACACGGCTGGGTTCAGAAATAGCAGTGAGCCTGTGGTAGGAACAACACTGATTGGTAAGCTTTGGTCCACTCTCCTCCCTCTCCCCTCCACCTTCCATTCTTCTCCATCCTCACTTCTCACTCCATCCCTCCCTACTAACTAGTTGTCATCCCCTTCTGCCCTCCATGACCAATCCTCACTCTACCCCTCCCCACCTTTTCAACTCCCTCTATCCCTCTTACCCCTCCACTTCTCCACAAATTCGGCCATTTGCTGTAGTAGCTTTAAGATTTCCATTTTGATTCAATAACAATAACATTCATTCAGTGACATTCATTTGATCCATAATACAGTGTGAACCAAAATGACGAGGCAGTACAAAACATACGCTTGAATGAACAGAGGCTGCCTGTGCATGACCAAGCCTGTGTAGTGTTGCTACAAGAGCCCTTGCTGGAGAAAATGTCCTTGTTTTGCGCTATGTACCTATATAGCCTCCCTGTGGCCAAACCCCCACCTGTACAAGGCTGGCTATGGGCCTGTGGGTCATTTTGACAGTTGTGCTCCTAGAAGCAAACAGTTAAAGCAAACTATGTTGGAGTGCGACCGGGAATTGATCAGTGTTGAGTTACAATATTCTCTCAATTCCACCATAACCCATGGCACCCTCAATGTGCAGTACTTAATTATCCTACTATCGCTATCACCCTTCATCCCTCTGCCTCACCTCATCATCTCCCTCATCAGGACCCCCGGCTCCCCCTGATCCTCTGACCGAGGCTGACCAGACAGGAGGACCCCTAACCTTCACACTCATGTTCCCACAGATTTCCACTGTTAATGGACCAATCAGGTAAAAATTTCAAGTTCATAGTTCGTGATAATTTACAGTTTATGACAGATGACGGTTCGAAACGCTGGATAATTTGTCTAATGTATTTCTCAATACAGGTTGGTAGAACCAGAACTACGTAGTTCTATTATCTATGGTAGAACCAATAAACTGAATAGTGGATTCTCTCCTCTGTTCTCCACCCTTATTATTCCTTCCTCTCCCCTTCCTTCTCTTTTCCTTTCCCACTCACTTCTTCCTTCTCATCCCTCCCCTGCCCCTCCTTCACCCTGCCCCTTCCTCTGTTCTCTCCTCTCCCATTCAGTCACCTGCAGATGATTGTAGTACTGCTACCAGCTGGCACATATGTTCTTCAACCTCTTGACATGCTGTTTCCCAACCTAGACTCCCTTGGCACACACAGCGACATCAACTGTGCCAACCCAGGGTCACGTCCCATCGCATATATCACATCGGAATTTGACATGACCCTTTTCCCCAGTGACAACATGTTCACTGTTGGTGACTCAAACCAACCCAACGACAGACCAGACATCACCAACGGACTTCTCTGCTATGCTACAACCTATACCTTCGTTTTGAGAGTTTACCCAGAAACTAATTTGGTGAGTTGACCTATACTCATACCATAGCCTCGTCCCCAGGCCTCTGCCCAGATTTTATCCACGGCTGTGAGATAAAATCTGGGTGGAGGCCTGGGAACAAGGCTACTCATACCATACATATCACTAGGTCGACGACTGCATGGCACTAGTACTGTGGGGCAAGCATGAGTGAGTGTATACTGAACATGGAGCTTTTGCCTTGCACATTACCGACATCACAACACAGGAGCAACAGCCTAGCAGCACACCATGTGTTCTGCAGGACATGTACAGATGGTAGGAACAGAATTTAAACACAGTTTCGCTGTCTGTTTTCTGCCACACAGTAAAACCAATTGTTGTCATGTATGCAGACAGTGTTCACTCAGCAGTATAAGATGCTGCTTTCTGTCTGTCTATGTATCTATCTATCTATCTATCTATCTTCCCATCCATCTATCTATCTACCAATTACATCGCCCCCCAGGGTGCTACACAGAGCCGTGTTCGGAGGGCTCCCTTATCTCAGCGGCAGTATGAGGTTTTCATCTCCAGTGGTTACTCTAACACGACCACCACCAGTGAGCATTCAACTTCATAACAGTGTGTGTTGTAGAGACCATAGCAGTATGTACAGGAAACTGAATTAGGCTAAGTTCCGTAATGTAATGACATCACTATGACTTAACTGTATATCTTCACTTTCATCCCTCAGTTGTGGAAAAAACAACAACTGCATTCTTCAATGTCGCTGCACTTGGCGGAGGTATTGCGGCTGCCTGTGTGGTGCTGCTGATCATCATCATCAGTATAATCATTGTGGTAGTTGTTTTGGTATGGAGAAGAAGGAGACAGAAGTCATTCAGGTAAGGAAGTGCTCACATTACCCTGGAATCATTCCAGTGTGGGTAAAAGCTTCTTGATCATCTTGTTTCAATTTTCACTTTCACCATTTCATTCTTTTCAGTCCCAAGCAATTCGATGAAGCTTACGAAGTAAAAAATCCAGCCTTTGATGAGAAGTATATTCCAGAGGATGTTGCAACACGTGATGAGGAGGAGAAAGATGAGAAACTGGCTCACGAGCCCAGTCCTTAAGATCAGCCTGAGCTTTGAAAGACAGAACATGATGGAAGAACTATTGATAGCTACTTTTGATGCTAGTTGTTATACACTTTTCGTGTGTCAGGAATTATAGTAGCTATTTGTATAGCTCCTACTACGCATGTACATGGGATGACTACTTTTTTCTTTGCTACAAATATAATCACAGAGTCGGTAGACTCTGTATGTAGGGATACGACGTACACGCAATATATGCTAATACAAAAGAATCTCTCCAAATCTCAGAAATGGTACACTTATAAGCCTTTATAACCACATACCGTTCATCTTCGAGTGTTTTCATGACCAACAAGACTCCTCGCGTCGCGAAAAACCGTCGCGAAAGTACCCCACTGGCACCAGGTACTCGCAAAACGGGCAAATTGTTTTTCTTTCTTCTTCTTTCTTCTTTCTTTCTTTCAGACGGGCTAGCTCAACGTCGCCTCAATCCCTCATGATGGTTTTCGCACGAAACAGCAGCATTTCACACCGAGCAGTGCACCAGCCCATCGCTTTTTGGCAACCTCCAGGTCTTCACCAGGCGGCTACAGCTGCCCACTCAACAACTATGGCTTCATTTGTCACGCCATTTTCATGTTTGTACGCATGCGCACTTAAACGATCACTTAGCAACGATACGTAATTATTATTCAAGATCGCTGAATTAGAAGTGCCTTGCGCTGTTGTGTTACCGTAACTAGACTGAGGTAAATTCTCTGTGCTATATATGTTACTAGACTGTGTTCTGTGAGAGGGGTGAATGCCTATCTAAAGACTCAACAATGTGTCACTACTACTATCTGGTATAGCTATTTTACCTACATGTATACTACTTCAGCTCAGGGAGCACTGGCTTAGTATCCATCCAGAAAAGGGTTGGCTTTTGAGATGCTTGGGTCTGATTCTTCAGCCATTGCTGGCAGTGTAAATGCCAGAGTCCAGTATGCATGCGCCTGATGCTAAAAAAAAATGACATAAACAAGTAATAAAAAACATTTAAAATGTAACAGGATGTAGGGATACCAGAACCGCAAAAAGTAAGGAAACAAGGTAGGGATGATCACACAAAACAGTGAAGTATACAATCCCCCTACATATCTTTTTTCATTATACACATATTATGGAAAAAGATCTCTGTAGGGGGTTGTATACTTCACTGTTTTGTGTGATCATCCCTACCTTGTTCCTTACTTTTTGCGGTTCTGGTATCCCTACATCCTGTTACATTTTAAATGTTTTTTATTACTTGTATAATTAGCAGTTCAGTTTACTAGCAGCTAAATATTAACAGTTTCACATTGCCTATTTAACTGCATGGAATAGCTCACGCACGTGATGTGTGTTTGCCTGGCAGTGACATGCACACCTGTGTGCATATCACTAAACAGACATAACAGTGCCCATGCCTTCGAACTGTTTACTCCGGTGGTAGCTACATAACAAGGATCTGGTAAGGGGAGAATTGCCTGAAGCTGAAAATTGGTTCTGTTTCACCCATGATATGCAGTCAACTAGTTACAAAGCAGCTGACCACCTTTGGTGTGTGTCTGGCTAGAGATTTGCTACAACAGAAGTTTCTAACTAACTGTTGTTTGTAACCATGGTGCAAAAAACATATCAGTTGTGTCATTCGGGTGAGTCTTTCCTCAAAACTATCTGTGCATGCAGAGAGCAGGACACAGTGAAGCAACTAGCTGTGCAACAATTATTCGCATGGACGCCTCTGGCTCAAATACATTTATTATGTTGAGGTGTGTTGAATAATGGAAACTGACCCCCCCCCCCCCCCCCCCCCCCCCCCCTCCCTCCCTCCCTCCCTCCCTCCCTAGGCTCCCTCCCTCCCTCCCAAAGCTAATAATATTATATACCCCTTCCTGTTTTCTGGATTGCTTGTACCTGAATGCTTCACCTGGATGTAAGTTCAGACTGTGTTCTAAACACTGTGATGTGAGCTGCTTTGCAAGAAGGGGATGGCCAGAACAAAAAAGCCCCACTAAGCAGCTAGGATATTTGAAGTGGTACCTTCAAGTATAGGCATCACATCAAATCACATCAAACTAACTGGGCTGTCAGGAAAAGTAATGACAGCTTGCATAATCACACGAAGAAAATTTGGGTCCTCTGGATTTGGTGCAAATTCTTGAAACACACCACTGATCCGCCCTTTTCCAAACTTGTCGTGGAAGACTTCCATGTTGGAGATGGTGTGTTGATCCACTGGTTCGTGGCGAACTGGAAAGAAGGTCTGGATACGAAAGACAATGGGCTCCTGGCCGTCAATGGGAATGTTAAAGAACTGGTAACTGAGAAGGTCACCAGACGTAACAGGCTTCCCTTCCCTACCACCATATCTTCCATGCAGCTTCTGCTCACCTCTGAAGGAGACCACATATCCTCCAATGTGGATACGAAACCATTTTGATTCAGTTCCAATGTTTTCTTTCCAATGGCTGAAATTTGCGAAGATGTCTAGTGGAGGTCGAAATGGATACATTGTTGCATTCTGATAACGACACTGACCCTTCTTATCAGGCTGAGAAAAGTCAAGTCCATGGGTGGTACTGAAAAACTCCAGTGCATTGCCAGCAACCTTCTCTTTATCTTCATCACTGAATTTCATTATCTCATTGAAGAATGTGCAGTCTGTGTCAGTGTCAGGTGGGGACACTTGAGACACAGCAACCATGTGGTCACCCACTACTGTCACCACGGCATCAAATGGAAATGCCTGTGGCATGGCAGCAGCTTCTTTGGAGGTGTGGTCTCTGTCATTTCCTAAAAATAATAAACAGTGCCATAAATCATAATACTGTAGTTGTGCATTATTAATCACATGTACCTATAATTATCTCCGCCGGAAGGAAATGCACCTAACAATGATATGCACTTAATCTCAAATGACATTCCTCAATAGGAAGAGTGCTTCATTCTGAATTATAGCTTTTCCGCTCTATAGGGTCGAAAATGGTAGAATCTCTGGAAGAGACTTCAGCACTCAATAATGAGTATCTTGGGACAAGAATTGAACCTGTGGCTAACAGCGAAAGTGCACTTTCTCGTATTATGCTATAGAGGCCTGTGTGGCTAGGTATACATGTAGTAGACATTTCACCTTTACACTAGCCTGGAGGTTCAACAAAGAACTTGTTTTTCAACCAAACGTTTCGACCAACACTGCGGTGGTCTTCTTCAGTGATAATACAACATATATCACATCAACAGACACTTTTATAGGTAGCTACACAGTGCACAAATGACAAACTGAGAAAATTGGCGAGACGCGTGACCTACACAGGTAGCACGCGACTGGAAATCAAATTAGTGCTACTGATTGTTCTGTGCATGCGCTGAATATTATCAAGGCGGTATCACTCCAATAGATGCCATTTTCACAGCTATGACAAGGGTCAAGAATCTTGACTATAAATTTGCATTCCAAAAGGTTCTTGAATGCTGTATTTCGACTGTTGACCATTGACTACACGCACATTCTGCCCTTTGACCTGATAGCTATTATCAAGCATACATCCCGATCTGCCTAAAATTCCAGATCTAGATCTACTAGCTACCTGCTGTTCTCTTAGCTGAGGGAAAAGTTGAGGTAAGACTCAATGGCAGACTGGATAGCTAGCATAGGCCAGTAGCTAATAGCTACCATCAAGTCCCACCTACCCACACTGAACCGCTAAACTGAAGGCCTTATGGCATGATGAAGCTGCATGATGATTGATTCATCCCAGGCACATGCAGATTGCAGAATCAGACTGTTTCAGTTTCTAAGACTACTTTACCCTGAGCCAGTCACCTCCTTCCGGTTTCCTCTTTCAGTCTGCACTCCACCCACGCAGTTGGGCGCGGCCTGCAGCTGAGTCCTCCTACCTCGACTTACCTGTAAACAAGTACAGTGGGTGCTCGCGGACCAAAATGCTGTCATTTCTGTTTGTTCAGGTACTCAGCCTGTGCGCTTTTTCTCAAGGCCAAGGTGAGCGCTGTTTTGTTGCATATCAATCACATGCGGCCTAGGCCCTGAACACCTGCCATGTAGCTAGCTAGTAGGCCATCATCGAACGCGAAGACGGTTTAGCAAGCTACCCACTCAATTTTTTGGGGGGTGGGTGTATGACCCTCTTTCTGTAATGTAGAGTTGAGTTCTGGCCCCCGCCTCGTAGTCTGTGTGTATAAAGTATGTATTTTGTATGCCGGGGCCAGTAAAGCACTCTATTTTTTACTCTCTGATGAACTGGCTGTTGGTCCGGCAGGAAGTATAGGGCGATGGCTTAGGGCCAGGGCCAGTGCATGCGTGCCTGGTACCTATACTTAAAGTATGTACTTCCAGCCGGACCAAGATCCACATCGTAAAACAAATGCTAGTGGACTGGCTTTGCACAGCTCCGGGACATCACTGATTACAGCAAATCTTGATACCATATCGCCCAGCTTTGCTTGCACTACTGCAATCGACAAAAACCTGGGCTGTGCAAGACTAGAATTCCTGTGCGATCTTTGCCAGGCAGTATAGACCCCTTGCACATGACATCATCGTTTCGAGAAAATGGCCAGGTACTCCAACATGGCAGCTATTTGCATTCAAGGAGATAGCAGCTTCTATGGCAATCTCGGCAAACACAGTCATGCACCGACAATGCTTCTAGTATGTGTTGAAATGCGATTGCAGCGTACAGCCAGTGAAAGGGGACAATTCTTCTCGGAAGCTTTCAATCCTCTGCCTGTGACCTTCTGAGCCATTTTATGTTGGAAATCAAGTCACTATAGCTATGTAAACTTACAACTGTATACAAACAACTGGACCGTAGGCAGGATTTCCAGGAGGGGGGTTTAGTATGGGGCAGTGAACAGAGATGTGTAGTGCTGATCTAGCTAATTTCGTGTGGAATGTTTTTTCACAGTCGTTTTTCAGTGACCTAGATGGGCTCTCGTAGCACCTTCACCGCTTCGCTCTGTACTGCCACTGCTTCTGGTTTGCTTGCAATCCGTGACCGTCTCACTCACAGTGCACGTTCCATCACGTGAGTATTCTCTGCCATGATATGTGCTGGTGCGCACGCTGCAGAAACTCTGCTTTGTTCTGACGACGGTGATTCCCCCCCCCCCCCCCCCCCTCCCTATGGGCCTGACTGTGATGACTACGGCCTGCCCACTTCCTGGTGGTTAATACCCATGGGGCAGAAACTACTAAATAGGAATGTGCAATGATGGCTTCCTCTTTATAGTACTATGCAATAGCATTTTGTAAGGGCATGCTTGTAATGGTATTACCCACTGACCCATGACCCCATGATGGAAACAAGTTGTGACAGTGCAGTTTCAGTTCCTGGACCTTTCAAGGGCCTCTCCCATTTTGATACAAAGCTTACTTACATGTAAAGTATGGAGGAGAGGAGTGTTGTTATAGTTAAAATACCCTTCAGTGTTTGGCTACCTCAACTTCACTGGATTTCCGGTGACATGTAAATCACTAACCCTAAGTCCGAAACGTGTAGCTATGGCTGTAACTGCTTCCAACTTTGCTAAAAGGAACTGTGACATAATTGTTTGCTGCAATAAATTGCTTTACAGTTGTAGTCCAAGAGCATCATCAAACTGCACCTACAGCAACTGATCATACATCAACTAGAGTTTGAGCAAGATGAAACAATGACACTTGACACCTCATGGTCGGTATGGAGTTGAGTGCCAATGATCATCTATCAACATAGGACACCAATGCATTAGTTAAATGTCTGTATGCGCTGTACATATGTCCTCTGAAAGCAGAACAGTTGACCTTTGAGCTCACGGTCAGTCTTCAGTTACCGAACTCAGGCTTAGTCTGGTTGTGGGTGGATGAAGAATGTAGGGTAACACCACGAGTTAATGAGTGCTTGGCATTAAGCCATTGTAGGTATATATACACGTGTACATACAAACTCGCAAGCACTAGTACACAGCATATAATTCACACGTACTTTCAAGCGGTTGTGTGAAGTGTTAAATTTACCACTGAGTGCCTAGTTATGTTGTACTGCTAGGACGGCTTGTTGTCGCTACCATTATTGTTAGTAACCAAGTTGTATAGGTCTACCAATCCTTTTTTTATCATTTCGCTCTCTGCTGCAACCAACAGGCCAGTACCTCCCCTTCTTAACCCTGGGCACCACTGCTGGAGTTACCAGGCAATACCTGCCAGTGGCGGACGATGGTGCCTCTGGAAGTATATCAATTCCTGGAGGGTTCTACTTTGGAAGGACCAGCAAGACAGTAGTTTATGTAAGTTTTCTACTTTTCTGGTATTTAGCGCTGAATCACTGATTATCTTATGTTGCATGAAGTGATGTTTTGTGTCGACTTTGAGTTGTGACAACAGGGTAGTTCTGAGTTCACACAGTGAAAGAATGGCCCGAGCAAGCTATTGCAAACCAAGCCAGCAGCACACCATATTTGGAGCAAAGAATAGCAAGCAATCAACTGTAGCAAGTTTTGGTACTCATTCTGTGCAGTGTGCACAAACAGATTAGTATGAAAGCCTACGTAATTCCGCTAACCATTCTTTTGGTCTATAGCTGCTGTTCCCATTGTAGTCCCAAATTAAAACTTGGTGAATAAACACTTGTAGGTTCAAGGTCTTTGTAATTACACTCCTGGTAGGGGAAAAATTATGGTCATTACACTCCTGGTAGGGGAAAAATTATGGTCAAAAAATAAAAACCTCCTGGGCTCAGTGGAGGACATGGAGACATTCTGACTACACCATCATCATTCTAATTTTTGACTGACCCAAGCATACAATATTTATGCTGAAACTCACCTTTGTGGTGGAGTTATGACCCTAGCCCTAATCCTAACCCTACCTTTTGGCCTCCTTGTGTGGGTGGATTTTTTTTCCGTTCCGGATCCGCTGGGAATGAGACAGACACATGTGCACTATTACGATCCAGTTGCGCCTATGCCCGACTGGCAACCTTGGAGCTGTAAGTACGAGCTGGTGGATGCAATCAGAGTCTGCTTGGGGTGAGAGTAATACCAGAGTACCATTCTGAACGGTGAGCTTGCCCTGCCGGCGAGATGCACCTGGTCCAATCACCAGTACTAGTAGTGCGGTGGCTATTTACGAATGCCCTAGCTACAACGGTTCTGACTAAACAGGCCCGTAGGGAGGAGGGGTTCGAGGGGGTTTGGACGAACTGATGATTATGTGCTGGAACTCACGCTGAAACTCACCTTGGTGGTGGAGATATGAGCGCTTTTGTCTCGCCGTTAGTCGCCATTGCTCGAGCACTCCATCGACTTCCGGTGGCAGTACCATTCTTAGGAAAGGCACACGAAGATTCTGACCACACGGCCGTGATCACTGATCGTTCACTGATGCTTACATGCCGAAATTCACCGTGCTGTCTAAGTTGTGAGTGCTGTATTGGTTGCCATTGCTCGCGATCGACTGAGCGTGGTTGCCACGTGGCATTTGCGTTAATTGGAACGTATTGCAATACTTAGATTGCGCGACGGCAAGTCACACTGATGGGGTTGCAACGCGGCTGCTTTATGAATGGGTACTTGAGAGCACTATATAGCGCTATAGCTATCATGGTACTCACTGATGTGTGATAATTGGAACGAACTGTCACAATTAGCTTGTGCTACCGTTTAACCGCGGCTACCAGGAGTGCGGTTGCCCCTCAAAGAAGTTGAAAATTTTTTTTTTCCAGAACCAAAGTCAAAGGTCAGATTACGTAACCTTTGAACTCTAATTAAATCAAACATCAAATTATTATATGCCAAATGAAAGAGCGTTTCAAGAGCTTCGAGATAATCCTTGTTGCAACTCTCTACGTTGATCACATCAGAAGATATGGGTATTTCAGTCATGGCTAAAACGGGCACCTGAGGCCAATTGAAAATTAAATTTGTTGCAGTTGAAAAGATATAACACTTCAGAAGCTGAAATTTGATGTGCAGTGGTTTCTTAATAGAACTAACAGGCTCACCAAGTTTCGTCAAAAATCGAAGAGGTCAGGATTTTTTTGTGTTGATCTGACGTGGAATGAACCAAGTGGAAAATTTTGTCCTTCTGTGCATGACATTTTCAGTTAAAAGTGTGAGTGTTCACTTCTGCACTTACACTTCTCCATCTATCGTATAGCGGGTTTCTTTCGCGGGTGAAAACTTTCGCGAATTGCTTGAAAATTAGATTTACGCAGAGAAAACTTTCACAGATTGCTGTAACTCAGTTCGCCACACCCACTAACGCTCATCGGATCCGGAATGTGACTCAGAAGTCTCAGAATTAGAACGGTAAGCACGCCGCGAGCACGAGCGAGTTACAGAGTGGAGTCCATAGCGAACGGGAGCTGTCACGCCATGTTTGGCATCTCCTTTTGCTATCTGTGCCTTCTGTTTGGGAGTGTATAGTCGTCGTATATCTACGTCGCCCGCTTGCGTAGGGATTCGTTCCCCTGCTAGATCTGTAGTACCTTGACAGCCGTGATGCTGGGCCAAAAACGTAGTCAGCGTGCTGGAAAAAAGCGAATAGGGCGTCATCAGCTAGTACTCGGCATGTCGCGGTGATCCAGGTTGGTTTTCGCAGATAAAACTTTCGCGAATCGCCACAGAAACGCGAAATTCGCGAACGTTTTCACCCGCGAAAGAAACCCACTATTATACGGTATAATATGTCCCAACTGGAACAGCTCAGCATAATATATATTCACATTGTTTTGACCATTTGTATTACACATCTTTGAAATGGACTGTACGTACATTCCGCAGATCTATTTCATTGGATGCTTTTTTACAAATTGCAGGTTAGCACCAATGGCTACTTCTCTTTCTCCTATGGATCTGCAACGAGCTGCTGTCCCAGCACTTTCTCGTCCACCAGCAGCCCTGATTACATAGTGGCTCCATTTTGGGCAGACATAGACACTAACCTTGGAGGAAGCATATATTATGAAGTTCATACCCCAAGTTTAGGGTCTTATTCTAATACTCTCTTGGACCAAGTGAGCACATTCATCAGCAGCCAAAGGAGCACACAGTTTATTGGGAACTGGATGCTTGTGGCATCATGGGACCAAGTTCCAAAGTATCAGGGATCTTCTTCTGATGTAAGTTCATCACATGGATCTGAATCCTTTGTTATTAATTGCTGAGTGTAGCGAGGCAACTAGTTTTGATGGCAGCAGTCTGATATTGAGCTAGTGTTTGTATGTATGTGCGCAACTTCTGTCATGCTTCATAAAAGAATGCAATGAAGATCACATCCGTGTATTGTTGTGCAGCGGTGTGCGGAACCAGCTGCAGTGGACAACGATCATAAAAAATGGTGGTTCACGCAGTGGAAAACAATGGTACCCATTATTGCATTGAACTTCTTCCCGGCATTCATCGGTGGCAGCATTGTAAGTACACCATGCATGAACCTTGGCATTCGGAGATGCAGACATCATCGAACACAAGTCCGTTTCTGGAGACAGCTCTCCCTTCCTCAAACACGAAATTTCACTCCTCTTTTCCACGTGTAGCAGAGCAGGCGCCGTGCTGCATGCACATGTGCACTCTTTGACACGTATACTACTACTACGCGAGGCTTCTGAGTGAACTTAGACCTAGATAGCTCTCTAACTGAAGCCCATCTGTTCCTACCTCACTACACAGACCAACACCTTCCAAGGGATTTTGATCACCAACGGGATCAGCTCATATACGGTGTTCACCTATGAGTGTGGCGCCATAGGGTGGGGTGGTGGAGCCACAATTGGATATAAGGCTGAAGGGTCTTTCTACCAGAACCATGCTCTCAGCGGCTCCAGTGCTGCTTCCATAGGCTGTGTCAACTCTCCAGCAAGCCAATGGAGTAATGTTGTCTATCAGCTGAATGATGACCAAGGTAATTACTTGTCAAGAATCTGTCTTGGTGTATTGATTCTGTTAATGTTGTGGATTACGATACTTACCGGTTGTGTTGTCTTGAGTTTGAGTTAGTTAGTTTAAGTTACATGGATGGGCAATTTGATTGGCTAACAATGCAAGGGCAAATTATGATGATCACCGTAATTACCTCTCCAGACATTTAGCTATACTTGCTCATCTGCGACAAAGATGACATTCAATTATCTTTTCCCAAGTGGAATCCACACTCCTGGTAGCCAGCACGGTAGGTCATGGCCCAGGTTATAATCCACAGGGATGAAAAACAACTGGCAACTGCACTCCCAGTAAGTGCAACGGCTTTGGTAGACTCACCTTTCAGGACAAAACCTCAGGCCTCCTCTCACCTATTGGATGCCTCAGCGGACTCTGATTGCTGGAAGTTGTGCTCACAGCTACACCGGACTTGTACTTGCATTTCGTCCCGAATAACACACACCTTACGTTAGCAATGGTGGCCAGTGGGAAGACCGTGGAAGACAAAAGCACTCCTAACTCCGCCACCAAGGAGAGTTTCAGATATGCTTGGGTCAGCGCACGATAGCGATCACGACAATGTAGTTAGAATCTTCGTAGGCCTTTCCTGTGAGCTATGAGGTTTGCATTATATTACAGTATACATGGCACAATACTCCCCCTACCAGGAGTGCACAATACTCCCCCTATCAGGAGTGTAACTACTCCCCCTACCAGGAGTGTAACACGGCACAATACTCCCCCTATCAGGAGTGTAACTACTCCCCCTACCAGGAGTGTAACACGGCACATTACTCCCCCTACCAGGAGTGTAACTACTCCCCCTGAGTCTGATTTTTCAACTCTTCTTCTTCAACAGTTTTCTGCAATTCACCATGCCAGCATGGGGGGCGGTGCATTGCTGTAAACACTTGCTCATGTGCAACTGGCTGGACTGGGCAATCCTGTGAAACAGGTACTAAAGCAACTTATGTATGTGTTTAGGCTCGTACCTGGGCACTCAGTGATTGAGGTGAAGAGCGCCTGGTATCCACTGTTCACACATGTGTGAGCAGTTCCGTCACATTCTCTGTATAATTCATGAGATACGTAAGCTGAAATAACACGGACCAATATTTTGTATAATATACGACTCAAGCATCATGCGAGGCCATGGTTTCGAAGTCTGTGGACGGCGATAGGTCGCTTCTGCCTTTCCGAAGTGGACGCAAAGCCCGATACAGACCCGCTGGCTTTCCGACCCTTACCGAGGGCGTACGGCACTACTTGGTTGAACAGAGCTGCATCTTGTAGACAGACGTAAACGACTCCCGTGTTTTAGTAATATATGGTCGTGCAACACAGACTAGTATAATATCCATATATAGTAGTATCCAAGTTCTCGAGAAAAACCTGGTGAGCCACGCATGCGCAAACAGTGGATACCAGGCGCTCTTCTTCCCAATAACTGAGCACCTGCGAACGAGGCTAGTATATGTCATATCCCGAGAGCGGTATGGCATAGAAGGCAAGCCCATTAGTTTGTTGCTTTCATCCACAGCTGTCTGCAGTTCACCATGCCAGCATGGGGGGCGGTGCATTGGTCCAAACACTTGTTCATGTGCAACTGGCTGGACTGGGCAATCCTGTGAAACAGGTACTAAACAATGACGTATGTGTCACATCCCCAGAGTAGTGAATATGGCATAGGAGGTAAGCCTTGTTGCTTTTTACCACAGCTGTCTGCAGTTCACCATGCCAGCATGGGGGGTGGTGCATTGGTCCAAACAGTTGCTCATGCACAAGTGGCTGGAATGGGCAATTTTGTGAAACAGGTATACAGTAGTTTATATACGTTGTGGATGTGCATAACACGAGTGCACTTTGAAAATACATTATACAACAATGTGTTACCATAATTAGAGAATAAGGGGGTCTCCCTATTTGAACAAGATCAGACTTGACATAAAGTAGTAATCGAGTATAGCAATGCAAGTACTGACTGACACAATTAGTGCACGTGATTGCTAATAATTATTAGTCTACATGATTGTGTGTGGGTGTATGGAATGTCCAGTATTCTCTACCTCCCCCCAAGTTTATAACTCTGTTGGAAACTGAGGAGAGGATATTCCATCATCAGGAGGGTATGCTCGTGCTCCCTTCGCCGCTGCACGTTCTGGATGGTATGCTGCACGGTAGGAGGGGGACCATTGCGGACGCAGGGTGGGTCTGGTGGTGTCCTCCTGGTTGCTTGTGGAGGCAGGAGGTGAGGCTCTGGAAGCAGCAGGTTTCGAGGTGGTGTCGGTGACTGTGAAACCTAGCCTGTCAGGCTTGCGCCTGTTGCGTGTGGACCTCCTTGTCGGTGGTGGGGTGGGGGGGGTTTCGGCATCCGGACTGCTTGACGGGGCTGTGCTTGGTGCTGTCGGGCTGTGCTTCTCGGTATCAGGATCAGATAGCATCGTCGGTGGGGTAGCATCGTCGGTGGGGTGGCGACGTCGACTGGTGGGGCTGGGGGGAGTGGTGGCGGTGGGTGAGACATGATGTGGGTTGAGGTGAGCGATCCTGAGGGCACTGGTGTGGTTGGTGACAACGTCTGTGCGTCTTCCCGAGCCGTGTGCCTGGGTGGCTGCTGCCTGGCTGGTACAAAGCTCCTTAGGAAGCGTCTGTTGCGTATTGTCTGCCTGCCTGATCCATCCACTCGGATGGCGTACTGGTGGAAGTCCAGCACCTCTACCACGACTCCGGTCTTGTCCCATTTGTTAGGACGGGGTCCTGTTTGGTTCTGGATGTGTACATGAGTGCCCACTGCCATTGGAGGGAGAGACTTCGTGTGTTCAGTCCAGCGTCTGTCCGCAAGGGCGTGTTTGTGGCTGAGGGCTCTCTCCCTGATGTCCAGATTCTGTTTCCACATGGTGTGGAGGTCAAATTTGCCCGGTAGGATGGGGATTAAATCTTTGACGGGTCTGCCAAAGACACACATTGCAGGCGACATCCGTGTGGCCGGATCTGGTGTATTCCGGTACTGCAGGATAGCCCTCTGGAAGGCGTCCGAGTCCAGGTTGCCATTGGCTGTGACGTTGCCTGTGAGCAGGCGCTTCATCGTCTTCACTCCCACCTCGGCTCTGCAGTTGCTATGGGGGAATGCCACCGAGCTGAGGCGATGGTGGACGCCCCAGTCTTGGAGGAATTGTGTTGTGGTCGTTGATGTGAACTCTGGGCCACCGTCGGTCGCGAGCTCGTCTGGTATGCCGAATGTGGAGAATATGCGCCTCAGTGCCTTGACTACGCCCCTGGCTCCATCGTCTGCATGTTTCACTATGGGCCAGTTCGAGTAACGATCGATTAGGACCAGGTAGTTCTTGCCAAGATGGTGGAAGTAATCCGCGCACAGGCACTGGAAGGGGTAGTCAGCCATGGTCGGTGGTACTGGAGGCATGGCAGCCTGGGATGGTGCCATTTTGTTGCAGTGGTCGCAGGCTGCCCGGGTGGCATGAATGTCTGTCGTGATGCCTGGCCAGAAGATTGAGGCCTCCGCTTTGGCTATCATCTGGGATGTGCCCTGGTGGGCTGCATGTAGGGAAGACAGGCATGTCTTCCTCAGGGCCTGTGGGACGATGATCCGGTCCTTGTACACTGCCACTCCGTCAGATGTGGTCAGGTGACGTCTGTGGGCATGGTATGCCTTGAGGCATTGTGGGAGGGAACCCCTGCGGTCCGGGAATCCATCCTCTATTGCTTCCATGAGGTCCTGCATGGCTGTGTCAGCGGCTGTGGCCGTCTGCACTTGCTCCCAGGTGAGGGGTTGAGTGGACGACAGCGCTTGGGCGAGTGAGTCTTGGATGATGTGCTCCATCCAGTCGGCATCGGCATCGGCGTCGCAGTCATCTGAAGAGATGCCTGACATGAGTATGGATGGAATGGATGGTCTGAGCTGGGGCTGGTGGCTGGTGATGGTGTGGGCGTCATCGGGTAGTATCATGCGGTCCGGGGTGGTAGTGCCAGTGGGGTATCGGGACAGGGCATCTGGTGTCTTGTTCCTGACACCAGGGATGTGGATCATCCTGAATCGATAGCGGAGCGTCTTCTCCTTGAGATTTCTCAGTCGGGTGTTCCCGATCTGGTCAATGGATCTGTCTCCGAATACCTTGAGTAGGGGTTTGTGGTCCACTGCAATAGTAAGGTTTTTGCACCCGAGGACGAAATGGCGGGCCTTGTCTAGGGTGTCAGCCACTGCCAGTGCCTCTCCTTCGATGGGGGCATATCGTGATTCAGCCGAGTGTGTAAACCTTGATCCCACCAGTGTGATCCTCCAGCCGGTTTTGCAACAGAAGATGTCTTCGGACGGGCAGCTGCAATGCTTTTGGAAGAGCCAGTAGCCCACCCCATCCTTAGACCAGTCTGTGGCAAGGCAGGTAGGCTTGTTCTTGTCAAAAATCTCAACTCCGTGCTGTATCTCCTGGGCAATTACCCGCTTAGACTCTCTGAATGCAGCATCGTGTGATGCTGTCCATTCGAACTTCTGGGTTGGCTTTAGCAGCTCGCGGAAGGGGGCCATGGCAGCGGTCATGCTGAAGGCATATGATACCTGATTGACCAGGCCAAACCAGGAGCGAACGTCCGTCAAGTTCTTGGGTGTGGGGAAGTCGGATATGGCCTTCACGTATTTCTGGCACGGTTTCACTGTGGTGGGTGTGATGTCGAACCCCGCAAACTCTACCTCGTCTCGGGCGAATCGGAATTTGGTAGGGTTGAGTGTGACCCCGTTGTTGCCACATGTGTCGAGCCATTCTGTTGCTTGTCTGTAAGCCTCCTCCACGGTTTGTGACCACAGCAGGGTGTCGTCTATACACTTTGTCTTGTTCTGTATGTGTGCCACGATGCCATCGTAGCGGCTGGTGTAGCCATCACCCGACGCAATGTATCCCTGGGGAGCAGTACAGTATCTGTATCTCCCCCATGGTGTAATAAATGTGGTGAAGTGCCGGTCTGCTTCGTGGAGGGCGACTGAGTGATATCCGTTCCACGCGTCGAAGATGGTTTTCTTGGTGCGCAATGGGACCGACCTTGCCTGGTGAAAGGGGGACTGTGTGTGGTGAGTCTCCCTTGTGGCGTGCCTGTTGAGGGCTTGAAAATCGATGGTCCTGCGGAGTGAGCCATTCTTCTTGGGGCAAACGACCATCCGATGGCACCATGTGACCGGGGTTCCAATTGGTACCTGCTCCAGTACGCCCAGCCTGACGTCTCTGTCCAGCCCCGCCTTCACCTCCTCTTGCCAGTGCAGGGGGACTGGGATGGGATTGTGGTGTGCTGTTGGGGTGGCGAGAGGGTCGATCGCTAGTCTGAGTGGTGGTCCCGACATGAGTGGAAGTGGCTGGTGTTCGCACGTATTGAACGTGCTGGATCTGTAAACGTGGAGGAGGTGCTCCTCCAGCTTTCCCCTGTTCTCTTCGGTGATGGGGAACGGTGGGGGTGTGGGCCTTAGTGGTGGCTTCTCACGCCTTGGGCAGCTGCACCTCTCTGTGCGCGCGATGCCCTGAGTAGGAGTGATCCTGGGTGTGCCTCCCGTGTCTCTGATGGCAGCTGCTGCTGTATTGGGGAAGGAAGGCTCGATGATCCCCAAGTCGGCGCAAGCCTCTCGGCTGATGTAGAGCTTGGTGACGTCGGGGGTGACGTATACCATCTGTCTCGTGGTCTTGTCCGTCCGCAGGTTGGTGAGTCGCATGATGATGGCTCCCTGGATGTTGATCTGGCCCTCGTTCGCTACCCGCATCTTCAGGTTAACTGGGATGAGGTCTGTTGTGGAGAGGCGTAGCTCGGCTAGGGTTGCGGTTCCCGTGAGGCAGCTCTGGCATCCTGTATCCGCCAAGGCTTCGGTTGAACTCCGGCGATTGCCCCCGTCAAGTTGATAACCTAGTGGGGCATAGTCGGCCTGATTGATCTCCACCTGCAGCTGTATGAACGGCTGAGGCTTTGATTGTCGACGAATCCACGACTTGGTGGACTGGTCGTAGACGTGGTGGCTCAAGGTCGAGGTGTCTTGGGCATCGAGGGTGGTGAGCGTGCATGTCTCATCAAACAGTGCATTCTCGTGCTGTGGGTCGTCTTGCATCGGCTCACTCCTGCACACCTTTGCCAGGTGATTCTCCTTGCCACAGTGTTTGCATTTCCTTCCGAACGCAGGGCATCTGGTCCTCCGGACTCTGGTTGGGGCATTTCGACCGTGCCCCGTGCCTCCACAGTATGAGCACTTGCCGTCCTCGTGGGTGTTATCCTTTCGTGCGGGCTCATCCCTGTTGATGTGACCTCGTTGTGCGGGCCTCTTGAGTTTGCGGTAACTACTGCTAACTGCCTCGACTGCCTGGGGGGTAGATAGCTTAGGTGCAGATCTCCGCCCCTCTTCCCTTGCCTCCACGAACTTAAGCGTCTGTTCCACATCTCTCTCTTGATTCTCGTCACTCAAGAGGGCCTTCTTGATGTCCGGGTCCGCTAGTCCGATGCACAGGAGGTCGGACACATTCTCCTCCGAATAGTCTATGGTCACGTTGCGCCCACACTCGCATGCCTGGCTCACCTCATATTTGCATATGCTTGCCTGGCCTCTCAGCCGAGCACCGAATGCTCTCACCGATTCTTCCTGTCCCTGACACATGCTGTGGAGTGTGACTCTGGCAACCTTCAGATTCTCGCTCCTGACTGCCAGTTTTCTGATGGCAGCCAGTACAACCTCCACTGTTTCCTCAGAGAGATCCTTCCTCGCGTTGCGGGTGAGGTCGTGTCGGAGTCGGTCGTCACAACACTCCAGAAGTTGGAGTACCTGTTCTTCTGCTGTGATCTTGGTGGCCTTGACATAGTGCCCCCATCTGGACAAGAAGTAGGTCCAGGCTTCCGTTGTTCCCTCTGAGGAGATGGCGGGCCTCCTGACCTTCTCTGCCTTCTCTCCGTTAGCCTTCTTGCTGTCGTGGGTCTTTGAGTGTGCTGTGATGAGTGCCGCTGTTGTTGCGTCGCCGTGGCCTTCAGGCACCACGTAGGTGCAGCCATCGTGGGGGCATTCAATCCTTGCCATGCGGCGGCGGGCTTTAAATAGAACGATTCCGTTTGCAGCCTCTGAGACTTCCTCTGGGTCTTGCCAGGCTCTCTGGGCCCTCCGAATGGTTCACTAGTGAGTCAGTACTTGCATAGAGAATAAGGGGGTCTCCCTATTTGAACAAGATCAGACTTGACATAAAGTAGTAATCGAGTATAGCAATGCAAGTACTGACTGACACAATTAGTGCACGTGATTGCTAATAATTATTAGTCTACATGATTGTGTGTGGGTGTATGGAATGTCCAGTATTCTCTAATAATAATTTTTGTAGTATCTAGAAAATGTACCCGAGTATGTACCCGAGTATAGTGCCTCTTGTTAGCTAGCTAGCTAGATTTTCACATTGATAGCTACTTTAATAAGCTTAGACTTTAGACGGTACCAGGGGAGGGGGGGCGGAGAAACCGCCCTAGAAAAAAAAACGTACGTAGACTACATGAATGTACACTGCCTATATCTAGCTATCAACTGTGAGTCAAGACTTACCTCTAGCAGCAGTTTATTGTGTAGTCAGTAAGTATGCGGGGGCTTCCTGATCGTGCTTGGGTGAAAAATTTTCCGCGCTTCGCGCGACATACTGATCAACACCCTGTGGCTGTTTTGTGGCCGCTACACGCCTCCGTACTTCGCCGCCAATGTTCTTCCTCTATTGCTGTTCACGCATGTGATAACAGCTAGTATGACTATAACCCCATGTGTTCATGAAGTTACATTTTCAACATGACATTACAGTGGCTTAGCCTTGTTCCCAGGCCTTCTCACCTCAGCGTTTGTTGCTTGCAGTACTAAGCGACAAATGCTGGGGTGAGGAGGCCTGGGAATGAGGCTATTAGTGGCTGTGAATGACATGACTGCAGTGGTAGTGTTAGGAGCAAACTGACTTGCTTGATCTGTCAACCTCACCTCCCATGTAGGTACGGGTGAAGACACACTTGGACAACGGCAGCTAGTGATTGTTCTTGCATCCATTATTGGTGGGGTGGCTCTCATTGTCTTCATCAGTTTCATGGTCCTCTTGAGTTGCTGTTGCACTTCATCATGCCCGATGTACCGAGCCTACTATGGACGTGCCACTCTGAGGTCATCTAGTCGAACCCGTGGAGCATATGTTGCAGTACAGAACTCATCCGATCCTCAGGAGCTTCAGCTACCACCACCTCCTTCTCCACCGCCTTCCTACTCTGAAACGGGAGAGACAACCCAAGTCCTGAATGCATGAGCTGTCCTGGCACATCAGATGTGCATGGGCACATCAGACAATGTGACTCTCTTTTTTGTATGCAACCCTTGATTAGAACTCAGCTTTGGAAGTTATTACTCTTTTGTAATTGTTTAGCCTAGGTTTGCATTCTTTTAATTCTTGTCACAATCCGGATCAGCTTGAGAGTAAACAATGTTTCATCTCCACACCATGATATAGATACTAGTGATTGCAGCTGATCCATACACATGTGACCTCTATAGCAGTGTTGATTTGCATGCAAGATGCACCTGAACTGGACTATATCCTCTGAAATCTCTCTTTATATAATTTTGCTCCTAATTGTCCATCACATGATCTGTTCTTCTTATACCATGCCAAATTGGATTCAGTAGTACCTCAAAACGTTTAATTCTGTTGTGGCCATACCCAAGGAAGAGAAGTCTGGCTACTAGTGACAACCCATAGCTAGGCTGTCCTTCCGGAAATACATTACCCGAGTGGTGCCCTGGCATGGTAGAGTGTCACTGAGGGCCTCGATATAGTTCTCAACTCAGTGGTTCAAATCCCACTAAAGCCTTTGCTTTTTCTGTTGAAGGGTGATGTGCGAATTCAAAAAGGAATTGTGCCCTTACAGAAAAATGCCGAGCAATGCTGGTAACTTAACAGATTCACTGATGATGTCACCATCCCCTATTCATAATGGAAACCTCTGGCATTGGGGGTGCAGCATTCAAATCAAAATGGCATTATTTTGATGCCTAACTACAAACTGAATTTGCGGTAGTTTACCTAGTCTGACAGGCCGGAGCTTTTGGCACATCCATTATATAAGTATACTCTATTATCTATGATGCATCTATTATTGATGTTGACGGTACATTGTATTCTCAGTGGAAAAACGTCATTGTTTGCATGACGATAATACACAGACTGATTGGAAAGTGCTGAAATGGATTACAGACATTTGACAAGAAAATTTAATAGGCAATCTCCAAAATCGATAGATAGATGGATAGATAGATAGAAAGGTAGATAGATAGATAGATAGATAGATAGATAGATAGATAGATGAAATTCATGGAGATGAGATATGCTACACTAGAGCAGAGTGCCAGTCTCCATTATTATGGCTGCATAGGGATGGAAATAGGTGTGGATATTGGCAGGAAGTATACATACTCAGGGGCGGATACAGGATTTCTGAAAGGGGGGGGCACCGTATATGAAACGCTGCCGGAGGCAGTGCATAGAGGCGCATAGCGCCGATCAGTCCGTGCGAAGCGCGGAAAAATTTTTTCGCCTTCATTTTTCACTTCTCAGGATGGGCTCTCGTGGCACCTTCGCGCTTTGCACTGCAAGTTCCAGATGTACGAGGATTGCAGGTCCCAGGGCCGGCATGAGCTTCTTCCTTGCTTATTTCGCTCACGAACGTAATACGTACGTACACGGAGGGGTATACTGGATGGTGGTCTCGTTCCCAAGCTGTTCGGTTTCAGGCAACGCACGATATTGCGAGCTGAGGAGGCCATGGCGCCAGGCCAGGAGTTGTAACGTAGCGGCAGCTAGCTATATAAAATAAAAAAAATTCTCTAGCCAGGGGGGGGGGCACCGGCCCCCCTGGCCCCCCCCCTGGATCCGCCACTGATACTCGAGGTAGGTTTAGGTTCCGGGAATGCGCTTGCATCGTGCATCCCTGGCCCTAACCTATCTCCTGCCGAACCAATAACCACTTCGGTAGTCAACACAGGCATAAAGAAAAATGTGCACATAAGGGGTAATTACCCCTGCAAATGTCGTATTGCGAGAATGCTTGCATGCTGCATGCATGCTCAAGGGAAATTGCCAGCCCCGCCCACTATGCAGCTGTGTGACGTCAGACAGGATGTACAGGCCAGGATGTACAACAGTACGTTTCTCAAGATGTATAAGCTGCTCGTCTTAGCGACCCTGTGCCTCCCTCTCTCCCGGTGCTACCGGGATGGGGCTAGGCAGGAATCTTGCTACAACATGCTGGTGATACACGAAAATGGTTCTGCACCAGTTGACGTGCGGGTTGTTCCGCCCGTGGACTGTGGTAGCTCATGTGATTACCAACTGAGTGTGGTAGGGAGGGTGGCTGGAGAAGATAACCTCACAGTGGTAGAAAGCGATCCTGGAAGCTACCTGTGTGGTGAAACATACCAATGTAAGTTACAGTGGAGTGATGTATAGTCGTACAAATTCCACCAATCAGATTACTCACTGCGAGGTTTCTTGAGTACCTCTGCGGGGTCACTCTAGTGAAGCCCCCATGCACAGGATACACAATTATTGTTTACTGCCAACTTTTGAAATCCATGGCAACTAGCTAGCTTCTTTGAATTTTAGGCAGTGCACATCTCTGTGGTCGATGATGGCACTGGTGGGGTGGAGCCAGGTTGAGTGGCAGAGTCACTCGCGCACCTTGTATTGTAGTCTCGCAGGCCAGACTTTACATCCCCGCATGCGAAAAATTGTCTGGGAACGAGACTACTTGTATTGTTGAAAAACCAAAGCACTAGCTAGCATAGTTACCGTTGCTATGCTCTAAATGAGTTAGACACTGAGACCTACGCGATTTAGAATCCCTCGGGCCCTTAATAGCAATAGTGCCCTTGCTAAGTTTGGGACGCTACAGCTGAGGGCCCTCGGGTTGCTAAATTGCAACCCCTTGGTCTCAGTGTCTAACCTATATTTGGTTCACATCCCTCCTCACTGTCTTCTGGTTGTCCATTGTATACTCCTAGCCACACAGACCGTTTAGTTGTGATCATCTACCATTGTTTTCTACTGCTTAAGCTTACTGGTTCACTATCCTTCCAATTTGCTCTTCCAGTGCTGTTGGAGTCTAGTTTGGGGAGCACGTTTAGGGGAATAATGGTTGAGGCCAGGGAAGATACTGCTTCCTTCGAAGAGGGCAGCACAATCTGGGGAACATGGGTCACTGATCCCAACAATCTCTATCATGCAATTGAGTGCAACCAGAGCATGAACTCATCAGAAGGACCCTTCCTGGTATGTTCATCACACTTGTTAATAACTAGTCTTGCATGTTTTGTTTTGTGAGCGGAGGGGAAAAATATGGCTATGACTGTGAAAGTTCATTAATGTTTGCAAGATACCACACAATGACATGGAGTTAACGTCATTGTGTGCTGGCCTTCTACACCTCCAGTTTTTAATCTATAAGTGATCAAAAACTGGAATGCTGTATAAGCAATCACAACTGGAGGTGTAGAAGGCCTGGGAATGAGACTGTGGGTGTGCTGTTTCTGTACTTTGGGCCCAGTACTTGGTAGCTGAACCGTTGTGACAGAAGTTGTCCTCAGAAGTTAGAGCAATTCCAGGCACACATTGAGAGGATCATTGTCTCGTAACCACTTGAACAATCGGATTCGAACATTGATCCTGCATTCTTGCAAAGGCATTGAAAGCTGTAGTTTTCCCTCACACGACTGTCGACTGGCCTGTGAGACTTCACCTTCCTGTTATGAAAGACTTTTGGAGGGAATTTGGGATTTGAGGCATCCTTTGATTAAAAAATTATAGAGCAATTGTTGCTCTGATGTAGATGATAATGCTAGTAAAATGCTGTTTCAGTGTGTTTACTGCCCATTGTCATTGTACAGAATGCGGCCACACAGAATACACAAACAGACCTCCAGTCTCTCGATCTCTACTGGCGAGCTCCTCCCATCCCAAGCTCTACTGAGGGATTTCAGCAACTGCCGGAGAACCTTACTTTCTGGTAGGGTTCAGATCTTGCTAGGTGCACCATAGAGTATTATCATAGTTTTGATGTGATCGTGTAAAATATGCATCAGCAGTTCATAAAGTGCTGGACACTTTTAGGCCTTTTATGATAAAGCACTCTGTAATATTGCACTATGTTCTAAAGATGCAGTCAAGACAGCAGTTCTTTGCACCCAACAGGCTGTTCCGTTTGTTTGGGTGTGTTTAGCATAGCCATTGAAACTTCCATCATGCATGCCCAAGAGCTTATGTACATATGATGAAGCATCTCCAACAGTGCATGTTTGTATGGCAAAGTCAACCATCAAACACATTGAGCAAGTATCTGGGTATAATGTAGGAGGATTCCACCATGCATCCGTTCCCTTGTTCACACTGTTATCACTGTGCAACACGAGTACAATCCCAACCTTGTAGGTGTAGCTTCTTGGAATTTAAATAATCCACTCGGAATGCAATTAGTACCTATGAATGTATTATACGTATCACATGCAGTATGGCATTCATATGCAGTCAGCTAACCATTAATGAACTCAATATGATTTGATTGGTTCTGTGCATTTATGTCACATGCATTTATGTCACATGACTTTTATGCGAGAACCATCATGTAGAGTGGTTAACGGGTCGAGTTGACCAGAATAGCAACCAACTGCTACGTAACACTAACCGTTTCACAATTAAAATGCTTAGTATCATCTACCATAGAGCTCTGTATAGCCACAGATGGATGATTGTATATCCTCATTGTATGACAGGTTTGTTACAGTGCGGCAACGTCTGGTTTACTTTTCACCAATCAAGGGTCCAACACTGGTAAGTCGCATGACATAAGAAGACGTAGATACATGTGTACCATAAGAAGTGTGCTAGTGATTTCAAAGAGAGGGCAGTACTGTGCTGTGTGTGTTGCAGTCAAATGGGACAAGTGTACTCGTAGTTGCTTAGTAGCATTGAGTACGCCGCTAGAGCAATAATTGTTTACTCCACAATATAGCAGTGTAGACTACAACACCAAAACAGTGCAACAACCACTACTTAACTCTTTACCAACCAATGACTGCAAAAGCCATCATGAGCTCCCATAAGAATTTATATGGGGAATTTAATACTAGGCGTTATACCTTAATACAGGGTTTTTGCTTTTCTGTATGTAATGCATACAGAAAACAAAGCTGATACAATCACGTTCACACATGTACGTGTGAAGCTGGCTTATTTTGTGCCGTAGATGATAATAAGCTTAACTTGTGATCATTAACATTCTGCCAAAAAATATGACAAGAATGAATCCAATTGGTTTTGTGTTACACATATTCACTGCTGATTGCCTTATGTCACACTGCACTAGTATATAAATTGCATACTCTTATGGTATAATATTATAACAGCTCTTCATTGTTAGACAGAAAATTCTACTATAGCAGCACTGAATCTGGGGAACATATTGTATTAATGCAGAGCAAAAACTCCTCCTGCACAACTGGACCTTCCTCTACCACTCGATCATCCACTGGAACACAAATGCCAACAACAAGCACCATAACAGGTGATGACTACGTTTGGTTGAGTATAAGTATTTCCGTTATCACACTTTCTCAAACCAGTGGACAGCGAGCACGCTTTATTGTTGCTAATATTCTGCACTTGTTTTTGTGAGGGGACATAGAATAGGTGCAGAGAATCGCTGACTGACTATTAAACGGCTGGTGTTCCCTGACATGGACATTAGAATGCAAGCACTCATTTCAGCAATCACCACACATCTACCTTGTTTCATGTAGCAAACGCGTAGTCAGTCAAGAAGCTAGCCATTGTGGTGGGGTGCATTAAATCGGCACAGTGGTGATGAGCTGCGTTCATTGCCTCTGTTGCTGCTACCTGCAGAGCAATACCTCCCAACCCTAGCCCTGGGCGCTACTGCCGGAGTGACTAGGCAGTTCCTGCTACCACTGGATGACAGTGCCTCTGAGAGCATATTTATTCCGGAAGGCTTCCATTTTGGTACCTCCTGTCAGACAAGTGTCCATGTAAGGAGAGTGTAATGATAATTGCTGCTATGGATGAGGTTAAAACTAGAGACTTCAATGTGCATGTGGTGAATACATCTACAACTGTATACAATCACCATGTTCTATGTATGGTCTATACTGTAAGGACAGTGAATGCAATACTCACAACTTGGCTACCTCAAATGATGGTTTCATCCAGGATTAAATTTGGAGGGGGGGGGGGGGAGCTCAGTACTCAGACTGGGCATGTGGGCGTGCTTAGCTGTATAACTTGCCTTTTTTTGTTGTTGTCGCTTTGTCATTTCAACTGTTTGTTGGGACAATACTGGCCCTGATTACTCCTCAGTATTGTTAACCACTATGCCACCCATGCACTGTTGAATTGGTGTAATATTCATCTTGACAGGTTGGCACAAATGGCTTCTTTTCCTTTGGAATCCCCCACACAAGTTTCAGGCCCGTTCCATTCTCATCCACCCCTTCCCTTGACTACCTTGTGGCACCATTTTGGGCAGACATAGCCGCACATCAAGGAGGACACATATCGTACGAAGTCCATAACGCGAGTGCGGGCTCTTCTTCAGTCGCTCTCTTAAACCGAGTGAGCGCATTCATCAGCAATCGACAGAGTACCCGGTTTTCTGGGAACTGGATGCTTGTGGCGTTATGGAGTGGAGTTCCTGAGTTTGGAAGTACTACTTCACTGGTAAGTTCACACTATATAGCTACATGCACATGTACAATTTCCTAACTCTCAGTTCCTTCCTCGCTACACAGACAAACACCTTCGAAGGGATTGTGATCACCGATGGTGCCACCTCGTATGCAGTGTTCCTTTATGAGTGTGGTAGTATTCAGTGGGATGGAAGGGCCGTAATTGGGTTCAAAGCGAACGGTAGTTTCTACCAGAACCATGTTCTCAGTGGTCAAAGTGCTGCTTCAATAGACTGTGTCAACTCTCCAGCAAGTCAAGTGAACAATGTGGTCTATCGACTTAACCAAGGTACCACGCTATACACAATAGCTTATTGTCTGACAAGTTCATGTACGTAAAGAGCTTTTGCAGATCACAACTAGCCATTAGCCTTGTTAATTCCCAGCAACAGCAAAAAGTATTTTCTATTGCTGCACGAGAACCTGGAGACGAGGCTAACAAGTCATTACATTCCATTTGATTGCAGCATTAAGCCAAGGTATATTAGGGGTGCACAGTATCCTCGTTCCCAAGCCGTCTCCCGCTCCGCTTTTAGCTACATATGTGACCTTTGAACCACCATATGTGACCTTTGAACCACGCTTTTTGGTAAGGCAGTTCAAAGTTCACGTATGCGGCTAAAATGGAGTGGGAGACGGCCTGGAAACGAGGCTAGGTGCGCAGCATTTAGCTCTGTGTGTTCTCATTCCAGATTCCAGTCCATGTGAATTGGAAGTGTTTAGGTGTGCCAACAACCTCACTCTGCCAGTCAGTGAGAGATGTGATGGTGATGTTGAATGTGGTGATGGTAGCGATGAGATTGAATGCTGTAAGTTTCTGACACGTTTAGATACTTTATCCATTGGGGGGTAAAAGTAGGCTTTCTAATTCATGAAAACACGTTTTGATGATGTATTTTCATACATGAAAACACAAAAACATGCTTGTTTCCTTGTAATTTTGTATGCTTCCAGCACTTTTACCCCCATTACATCATAATGGATAAAGGTCTATTGTACACAGTTATACACACACTCAAAAATCATTGTGTGATAACTCAAGATCCAAATTTGAGAATTCATTGCTGTTTCACATGGTTACTATAGCAACGTGCACCAATAATGCCTTCAACTGCAACAACAGCCGATGCATTCTTGGCCGCCTGCGCTGCAATTTCATTGACGACTGCGGAGACAACAGTGATGAAGAAGTGAACTGTGGTGAGTTTGAAGTAATGAACTTCCTCCTCTTCTCCTCCCTGGTGTTATGCATGTTGATATTCTTGTAGATCCTCACTGGGTCATATAAGGTGCTCGGCAATAATCTGTCCGTAAGGCTGTGATCTGTATTTGTATGTATATATGTGGCCATAGTTAGTCACACTTAGGAATGCAATTACTTGTTAAAGTTACGTAATGCACATGCATTGGTACATGCTTGGCCTAAGTGCATTTCAGGGATGAACACAGGGGATGGGTTGGATGATCGAGCTGGCGGAGCCAGTGCAATGCAGTCAGCAGCTCAAACTCTGACTACTCTTTGTAGCCAGAGACAGTGAGCTAACCATGCCATGAGTCTCAGTGCTAGGAGTACTACTTCAGCGAACTCTGCCATCTCAACAGCTTCTGACTACACATGGCCGGCCTACTACATGAGGCCACACCTACTAGTTATGCTTGTGTGCACAAGGCATTCTCTGTGCATATGAATATATAATACTGTGGCAGATCTATTATTGTTGCAGGCGTATATCCTAGCCTTGTTCCCAGATATGTATGAGGCTGAAGATAGTTACTGCACGTATCTGTTTCTTGCAGACTGCCTCATTAACGGCTTCTACTGCAGCAATGGCCATTGTGTTCCATTCCGCTCACGCTGCAATGGCAACAATGACTGTGGAGACAACAGTGATGAGAACAACTGTGGTAAGTTACCTGTATAATGTCAATTGTCATTAGTTTACAGCTGAGCGATATCACCACTTTGATTTCTACACTGAAGTGCTAAAACAACGTTGATGTTTCTCTAGAGGGTCATATAATACTGTTGTGGCAGAATGTCATATATATCTAGTATTGTCACAGCTGTATATCCTAGCCTTGTTCCCTGGCCCCGGCCCAGCTTTGTAATAGGAGAGGGCTTGGTAATGAGGTAGAAATACAGTTCAATTGAATGTGGGCAAGCATGATTGGAATGTCAGAAAGAGTGTAGCATGCCCATTATAAAATGCATGGCATGCAATTTAATTTCCATGTAACTTTCTCTCCACATTCATGGAACATACCCAGTCATAGCCAGGTCTCAATTGCCATGTGAGACTATAGTTGAGGTTGATAGTTTCACAGCTAGTTTGTGTAGACCTCTACCGGTATGGATCACAGATGGGTTTGGTATTACAGCAGTGAATGCACGCAATGTGTAGCATGTCCGAAGTGAAGCTGGTGTGTGTCCTGACTGTCTCATAGTCCTGGTAAACTCTGTGCGACGTCACTCATCTGCTAAAACTCTCCAGGCCCTCACCGCATTCCCATGCTGCAAGCAATGAAAAGCTGGGCATGGGCCAGGGAAGGAGGAAGGAGGCTATATCCTTCCTCTCTGCTTTTACCAGCTTCTGTTCTGCTGGTCTTGTATACGAGGAGCCCATTTTTCCCCTGGATGATTAGATAAATATAGAGTAGGAATTTCTAACTGCTATCACTACTATTGTTGTTGTAGATGTTGTAGGTGTTGATGCTGCCATGGAGATAGGGATCGCAGTTGGGTCTATTCTTGGCTCTACCTCTCTTCTTGTCTTCGGCTGGCTGACAGTGTTGCTTCTCTGCTGCTGCATCCCGTCCTGCACACTGCACAAGCTCTACCATAGACGTTACACCAGTGCTGAGCCAGTGCACTTCCATTCTTTGAGCAGTGGCGAGGGACATGTGCAACTGTTGGTGTCCATGCCACCACCTGTACCAGCCTCAACTACTGTACCAGAAGAGACCAAGACACCATTATGATAAGACAAAGAATTATATTATATGGGTGTCCCAAAACGTGTGCTTCCTGTTATCATTGTAAACAAAATCAGTTTTTGTCCAAATCAATAAGCATACCAACCTTTATTCATTTTCTTGTGTGTTCATAGCAGCAGTTAACGTTGCATCATGTAATATTTTGTTGCCTTCTATATAATGCGATTCAGCGTAATTGTTGAGGTGACATATAATTATGTTTATGGTTAGCATTTTGTACGTACCGCTCTGACTCGAGACAGCTATAATGCACATGCATTCACTCGTAACTGTACAGTCTTGCATTTGAGATGCACATTCAGAAAAGGATTTAGCTCACTGTCATTATGGGAACATGCAGCTAACAGATGGAGGCAGTCACAATGCCATGTTACATAATCATGTCACACTGTTATGCACTGCACAAACAGAAAGAATATACAATTAGGTAGTCCTAATTACCACAGGTGATTAGGTTACATGTACCTGAAAGTGGCTACATATGCATGCTGGTGGCTGCAGATGGAAGCACAAGTAACTGTAACAGCTGCACTATGTACGCTGAGAAAGACAGCATGGAAGTGGAAAGCAGTAGCAGGTAACTCCAACTTAGGGATGGCTGGTGGCTGAGTGGTTAAAGCCTTGACTGCTAATCGAAAGGTTGCTGGTTTGATTGCCATAGGAGATATTCTTTCTCTCCTTGGAGTTGACTCAGCTCTACCCTAAAACATGAGTAGGTGTGTTCTTGAAGGCATTTCACCTGAAATCGTCAATCGTTATTCCATTATCTTTCCATTCCATGGCTCTGACACCAAATAAGAAAGGGTTATAGACTCAACAGAGTCTCCACCCCAGGCAGCTTATGAGTAGCCCGCATCAAGACCAAGATGGTACATGTTTAGTAACAATAGCTAAATTTCCATCCGGCCTCTGCAGTCATAATCAATGGTACAAATGACCCCACCACCACCAGAAAAAAACAAACGCACTTTGGGGGATCGAACCTGCGCAGTCAAGAAGATGTTATGCTGCTGCGCCAATCCACCACCCAATCAAAACGCCCGAGATACGCCCACTTATGATGACCTGATTACGTTACGTTACGTAACGCCATCAAAGGGGCGTAGCTACCATCTACTGAAATGCTGTTCCTCTGTTGCATTGCGATTGCGTTCGTTTTGCTCCCTAGGGGCTACGGACGACCGGAGGGTCCTCCGATTTCGACCACTCTTCTGTCACCCGTCGGTGGAGTCACTGAATATGTGCGGGTTTGCGACCAAATGATTCCAGGCCATCCTGGCACCCCCCAAACCGGCAATGGTGGTTACTACATCGTCTCGGATCTCGTAGAGTTCGGAAGCCACTACCTTGCCGGAGAAAGACACGAACGTGAGTCACGTATTGATTTTGTCTTGGAAACGGCGCGTTTTTTTCTTTTCTTTTTTCTTTTTCTTTTTTTTTTCCTACTAATGTTTATGCACGAGAAAATGCAAGGGATACATGAGTAGCATCAAGCTAACATGCATGGCTATGCATCCAGGAAAACAGCAAATACAGAACAGCAAATACACCACAGCAAATTTAGGAAACAGCACGCTTGAATGAAGTCACAGTGGTACAACTGACTACAGATGTAGGCAATGAATTCCATGACGAAATGGTCCTGGGAAAAAACGAGTTCAGGAACCTAGAGGTGTGGGCAAACAGTTGATACAACAAGCGAGTGTTATTACTGCGGTGATTATAACAAACAGGCCTATATGTTATGGGGAAAATAGGAAGACCGACACCACTGTGTACGATGTTATAAAGTTGACATAAGCTCAGATTTTGCCTCCTGGATGAGAGAGAAGGAATGTTTGCACGGTCGAGCAGGTCCTCATACGACAGAGTCCACTGTTTAAGGGATACCTTCAGGGCAAATTTCTGCACATTCTCTAAGGCAACAATGTCCTTCTTCGTGGAAGGAGACCAGATTGTACAGGCATACTCGAGGTGAGGTCGGATGAAGGCAACGTATTATTTTAGAAGAGTAGGAGCGTCGGCATGGGCGTAGAATTGTCTGTACAGCATCCCAATAAGCCTCTTTGTTTTTCTGCAAAGACTGGTAATGTGGTCAGACCATGATAGATCAGAAGACAGTGATAGCCCTAGGTATTTGGTGTTGTCTACCCTTCTTAGGTCAACACCACCGATAGATAAAACAAGGGGAGGGATAGAGAGATGCCTTTTCCAGGAAAAACAGATGCAGCAACACTTGGGTATGTTGAAATTGAGGTGGTTGGCTTCAGATTCATGCCATGGAGTTTGCTTAGCAAGGGCTCATGAGGGACAGAGTCAAATGCTTTGCACATGTCTAGAAAAACTGCGCAAACTTCATTACCGTGGTCGAGTGATTGATACCAGTCATTATTTTAGAAGAGTAGGAGCGTCGACATGGGCGTAGAATTGTCTGTACAGCATCCCAATAAGCCAGAAAGGAGAGCCAGGCTAGTGGATTTTCCAAAGCGTTACTCAGTTGCATACAGTACTGGGTAGAGTAATTCAGAGTAAGGACAATTTACTTGGAATGTCATCATATAAGTGGATACGGCTGACAGCTATAATATTAGTATACGTAAGTCGGACAGCAAGCCCTCCGAAAAAGAGACAAGGCATTTTTCTGCTAGTCTCTTTTATGTCACAGGATCATGAACTTGAAGTATGTCTGACACTGCTTAGGCTAATAATATAGCCAATCATGCTCCCTCACCATCTTGCAGGCTAGTTTAAAGTTCTGGCTCACGGTAGCTATAGTTAGTTCTCTCTCACTATACAACCATTATAAAAACTCAGAGCGATGTTCAGGTCAGCTGGCTATTGAAGATCCCCATCAGTGAAAACGTCCATGCATAGGCAACAAACCAGGAATTATTATAATTATAGCTACTTCTTGAGTTTGCAACTCATTTTATAATGGAGTGAATATTGCTTTTGTCACTCCCCCGAATAATATCTCCAGCTGTGAGTAATACCCCTCCTGCACTGTTTATGGCCGAGTGTACAATTTACTTGCATTCAAGAATGCTAGGAATTATAATGGCTAACTAACCATGCAAGATGTGAAAAGCAATACACAGTGTATAAAAGGAAAACACCAGGGCAAATTAAAGAAAGTCCATCTTTTATATTGATAACCCATACATACATCTGCAATTTCACATGCTCCATGCATGGCTACAACAAATGTGCAGTTTTGGGAAGCACTGGAGTAAACTCTGTACTCAGTAGAGACCGTATTACCGAGTGTAGCGACCTGAAGCTGAACATGACATTGTGCAACTGAACAATGATAATTTATAGCTATTGTCTTGTAACATGCACCTGAGTTATCTTTGATCTGGCGACCTGATTCTATGTACTCAGTTATAGAAGGCTCGTTCTTTGTACATAAGACTGTCAGGCACTTATTCGGCCATCCGTCATTGAGTCACTTGTCCTGAGCTGCGCATAGCCAAGCAGAATATTACACGAGTATACAGTGTGTTTTTTTTCATTCATGCAAATAAACTGTACAATTGGTCATAACAGTTCAAGACACTCGACTGTAAAAGCTCCACTGAGTGTCGTGTTCTGCGACTGCTGATATCTTCTGCAGGCGCCCCAACTAAATGGACTTTGCAGTGCAAGTACACATGCAGCCTAACAGCTGCAGTACATGCCTTGTGTGCTGCTTATTAAGTTAGTCCGGTCTTCAGTTGCTTCAATCTGGAACTATGATGTGAAATTTTTATAATTCCTATCATTCTTGAATTCAAGAATGATAGGAATTATATAGCTAACTAACCATGTGATATTGTTAAGATGTGAAAAGCAACAAACAGTTACATATAAAAAGGAAAAAAAACCATCACACAGCAGGCTTTTGAACTAGGGCAAAGTAGTCACTGTGATCCATCTTTTATCATGATAACCTACGTGTGCATCTGATTGGATACAATTTCAGATGCCCCATGACACAACAAATGTGCAGTTTGGAGTTCTATTTTATTGTGCTGCAAATGATACTGTTTACCTTCAACGTGGTGAGTATGGACTCAGATTTCATCACACACACACACACACATGCATACACACACACACACACACACACACACACACACATATACACACACACACCCCACAGTTCGACTTGAAGGTACAGTCAACACTTTCATGGGATTTCTGATTGAGGCTCGGGACGGGGACGGGGACGGTGCTGACTATATTGGCAGTTTTACCAACCTTCCTGCTTTAACACAGACTCTGGCCTGCAATGGTTCCAACCCATTGGTACATATCCTGTGCATGAAAATTTGAAGGGATTCCATAAACTTGAGTGCATGGAATTTCTAGTTGCTTAACTATAGCTTAACCCTTTGTGGAAAGCAAAGTACCCTCTGTTAACCCTTTCACCAGTAAGAATTCTCAAGGAGATATAGGCATTAAGTTGATTTTTCCATGCAAATAGTTTTAGCAGAAAATAGTGAAGGAGCAGATCTGTCTCTATAGCTACCAGTGAAAGGGTAACCACATGATCTGTGGCTAGCTAGCTACTTTGAAGCAGATGTTATGGTAGGATGCTTCACTGTGATATTGGTGAAATCACCAATCGAGATGACATCATGATCACAGACATAACGTCGGAATGTTTGTGGGGCTGAAAGACCAGCCTGGAAGATGAGTCGCTTCCCACAGTTCCCTGGTCAAGGTACTCAAGAGGGTTGACCTTTTGGCATTATAGGCCATGCCATTGTCATTTTTTGTAACTGGACTCCGGTGTAGGGTCAGTGAGAAAGAGTAGATTTGCAGCCAGATCTCTCTAACCTATAGAGGTGAGCAGGGAATAGCACACATAATTTTGCAGGGATAGGTTGATCTTGAGGGTGTTTGTGGAACGTTTTTTTGAAAGCCAAGTATATCCAAATCCTTAATTGTTTTTAGCACAAGAGTGAATTTTGTCTTGTAGCCTCGACCTGATGTAATATCCCATGGTAAATCCATTGATAGTTCTTGGGCCTGTTTACTGTGTGTACTGAGGATGAGATCAGACTCTGTAGCTGCAGGGGTCGGGCCTTGGAGAGGGTCAAAATTTTCAGTTTAGTATGAAGCCCCTCAAAATCGAGCTTTTGGACATTTTCAAGCAGAGAGAGGATTGAGTTTGATATGAACTTTGTTGAGATTTGTGTGGACTTTGATGTTGTCCATTCAGCCATCCACTTGGTTTGGACATGGCTATAGACAGTAGTGTCCTACCTAAAGGAAACCCCTTCAATAACTAATTAGCTATAAGACCTTGGCTCCTTGTTCAGAGCTGTAGCTATGTGTTCTAACTTAGCTGCCACCTGTGCATTAGTGTTGTCCACAGTCCAGTACTTTTACCACTATGCTGCCATTAACATTTTGCATGCTTTCATGTCTTTTAGTCACTGGATATTTTTGTTGTAGGCCACTGTGACACACAATAACCCTTCAAGGACACCATTCACTTCCCTGACCTTTACCTGGCAAGCTCCAAGTGGCAGTGATGGATCCGTAAACTTCAGGTAAGGAGAATACTTGATAGCTATCACTGTATCATAACCTCTAGATTTGTGTAATAGCTAAACAGTTGGAATGGTATTTAAACGTATTCAAAAAGATGTTACTGACTTAGCATTTGTGCAATTTAAAGCACACCACTTCCTGCACGTGTTGGAGATAGCTATCATATTACAACACAGTGGTCTATGAATCCTGGTTTCAATAGCATTGTGTTTGTAACCTGATCTTCTCCTGCTTCAAACTTGCATTCTATAATTATTGTGAGTATATAAAATAATATTGCAAGTTTGTTGTCATAGTCTTGAATGCAGCATTCCACATGGAGACTGTAAGAGCCTCCACGCCCAACTGTGGTGTCTTGGTCGCAGCGAACGAACAGCAAGTTCATGGGAGAATCATTTCATGATAGACTAATCTGTTACAATCTGTACAAGACAAAAACAGAATACACACAAGTGCTACAGGAAACGTATTACATGCATGGTATGCAATCAATACAATAATAATACCACACTAACTAAAGCTGATCTTCCACAATAACTGTGCAGCGAGATCCATGTTGATGACATTATAATTGTTGTGCATAAGCCTAGTAACATTTCTCCTCAATGCTACAAGAGAGGAATTTATCGCCTGACAGAGTGAGTGAAGCAACAACAACATATCAGCAAGCACAAGCTGTGGGGTGTCTATACTGTGCAAGATGGAAGAAGCGTTTCCGATTATTAGTAGCTAACTTGATCAAGAAGGCAACAACTTCTAAGAGGATTTTGATACAGAAGTAGGGTGATGCTAGAGTGTCTGTGTGTTTTTCTGACATTGCACAGGTACACCGTTGTTCAAGGCTACAATACCTACTATGTGGCATTAAATGCAAAGGAGAATCCAGTATGTTACATGTGATTCAGACATGATTGTGTATAAGTATGCCTGTATGACTGTATGTGTATGAAAACAACCCTGTATTTATATTCCACACATAAAACAGCCACCCCTACCAACTGACCCATCAGACGTCCCACCTGCCCCATCAGACATCCCACCTGTCCCATCAGGTGTACCACCTGTCCCATCAGACGTTCCACCTGTCCCATCAGACATCCCACCTGTCCCATCAGGTGTACCACCTGTCCCATCAGACGTTCCACCTGTCCCATCAGACATCCCACCTGTTCCATCAGATGTCCCACCTGCCCCATCAGACATCCCACCTTCCCCATCAGATGTCCTACCTGTCCCATCAGTTGTTGCAGCTGTCCCATCATCCACAATGGTAAGCAGCGAAAATGGCACTAGCTGATTCTCTTCTCACTCGTTTCTTGCTCCAACACATAAAATTAAACAGCCACCCCTACCACCGGTCCCATCAGCCGTCCTGTCAGCTGTCCCATCTGCCACAAAGGTAACCAGCAAATGGCACTTGCTGATTCACCTCTCTCAAATTTAACTCTTTTCTTACTCCCATACATTCAAGCAGCCACCCCAACCACCTGTCCCATCAGCTGTCCCATCACCCACAATGGTAGCTAAGCAGCAAAAATGGCACTAGCTGATTCTCGTAACTCATATCCAATTCTCTCACACAGCTCCCTTCGACTGCCACACCGACTGTACCATCAACCACAATCGTAAGCAGTAAAATAGCCGCAACATTCTACAAGTTCTTACAATCCTATCTCCGCTTTTTTCCTTACAGCCACCCTCTGTACTAGAGCCGGATCCACCTGTAGGCTACAGCATTTATGTATTCATCCAGGAAACGTGTGTTTAATTCCCTCCCACCCACCCCTCCCTTCCTCCCTCCCTCCCTCCCTCCCTCCCTCCCTCCCTCCCTCCCTCCCTCCCTCCCTCCCTCCCTCCCTCCCTCCCTTCCTCCAGAATGTCCCACCAGAGGACTATCGCCTCACCAACAGAATCCCTGCTGGCTGCTCCCCAACTGTAGACTGCTCCTATTTTGTAGGTATCAAAACTAACAAAGCAAACAGCTCCTATCTGGACATCTACCTGGAGGGTGAATCACAGGGATGGGTTGCAGTGGGGTTCACACAGACTCAAGACATGGTAAGTTGGCTGGGAAATCTTTAGAGGGTACTAGCTAATAGCAATCCTTCATGAGTGGAGTTTCGTTCTGACAAGGTTGGACTACACAATCATCACTTAGTTACACAGTAGATAACACATGCATGAACAAAATACTTGCTAACTGTCTCAGATTCCGTCTGAGACATTCCTAGAAAATGAACTCTTGTCCTGCTGTCCCAGAAAGTTACATGCTATACAAATAGCTACCAGGGTTGGCAAGTATGAACCAAGGGTGGGTGTACATTAATTATGTTTTGGCCATGAAATTTGTCCTCTGCCACCTCAAGAAGTACAGTACTGATAAACATGGCATTTTCGGGGGGGGGGGGGGGGGACAAGTGGCTGGTTACAGGCCTGGTTTTGCACCTCATATTACTCATATTATAGAAAATTGTGTATCCCAGCACTCGTAATATGCCTAGGTATTGCAATACAGTGAAGACACTGTACGGAATTCACTGCTTACCATATTCATGGTTGGGTGAGGTCACTGCCTCTTAATGAGTCATCCTATGCCCATGGAGGAAACGAATGTTGAATTTCTTTTTCGCAGTTCAGTGCGGATGTGCTGGGATGCAACAGGATGGGGATGACTGACATGGTGCACGTGGTGGACACTTGGAACGTTGCCACCCCCTCAAGACAGAATCAGTTGGATGCCAACCAGGTAATGAATATGATCTAAACAATGGTAAGCCACGCTTTGTGTATCCTGGTACCATGGTAACATCTCCAGCTACCAATGTTGATTGTCACTAGGACACTTGGTATATGTTTGTGCTGAGATGCGCTTCAGAACTATAGCTGGATGAAAGAACTATATTATGGTGGATTTTGTTTCAAAAAATTTGCTGTCAGCAAGACAGTCTACCATAGGCAGCGGAACAGGTGCGGCAGACCCAGGCCAATGTTTGCTGTATGATTCCTGAAAAGTGAGCAGATGCGATCTCAGAGGACCTAAACTCAAAAGGTTTCATCAAGGGGCATCACAAGGGTGTGCTTCACACACCAGCCTACCACAAGCTCAAATGCTTCTGCAACCCCTGTCTATGCTGTACATTGGCATACTAGTCACACGTGGCCTTCTGTTTGTTCTCGTCTGCACCGCAACTCCTCCATCCCAGATATGCTGATGCATATGGTGCAGTCTCTTACACACCATTCCTCTCCAATTTAGCTCCAGAGCCCAGTGTTTGCATGTGTATACAATCAATCAATCAATCAAAATTTTATGTCACTTGCATAAATGGTAAGCGTGATAAAATTGCATAGTGTCTTCTCAGAAAGCCTATTGTATGGCTCTGCACATCAGATGAGAGCTCCTGGTTTTTGCCATATTAGGATGGTGTATTTCCACACTCAGCAGATTATGTCAACGGAAGAATCTCATGCAAGTAAGCCCAGATTTAAATTGCCGAAGCACAGGCTACAGTCGTAGTTATAGTAGTATCCATTGGTGTCCATGACTCACAGTTGAAGGCTGAAATCATGCTGCAGATCGATGTGCTGTGTACACGATAGAAGCATATATAGACCACATTAGATAAGCATGGTGTGGGGTGAGCATTACCATGTACTCTTGTTGTAGTGATTGTAGCTATGAACTCATTGGCTACGACCAATCAGAGGTCTATAATAACCTCCCAGACAGGATGAACAGGGTCTTAAATTGCTATGTATACTTAGTAAATTACTCCTTTAGCGCACTCCTCGGTCACAAGACGGTGATCAAAACATTGCAAAATAAAATTTGTTTACGAACTACCGTCAAAGTCCAAGAACCAAAATGTATACATAGTAGTAGTTATTTCCCCAGGTAGGATTGCATTCATAGTTAACAAGTAAACAATTTTGGGTTGCTAGGCTATCGTGAATTAGTGAATGACATGTATACTTCACGATGAGTGTAATGCTAGCTTCGCTCCCAGCCCGAATAGGAGAAACGGCCTGGGAACTTACACAAGTTCAAACTGTTACTTCCACTGTCAGAGAGTTGGCAGAACCAATCAGATTTCAGAACGTTGTCACATGACAACAGTAAACTGAATTGCATCATGAGATGAAACATCGCACTCAAGCCTATTCGTCACAATAGTCGATTGCTCAATCGCGCTAGTGTAGGCGCTCTGCACGATGATTTTTGTTCGTTCGTCTTCTGCTTGCCTTCAGTCGCAGAACCCGCAGCAATCAGTTGCTTCCACAAGCAGGAAAGGACCATCTGGAAAAAAAAATCCACAACCTAAACTCATCTGGTGGAAGTATCACGTGTTGACATGACATTACATCCATATACAGTTTGAATTCATGGAAGTTGCCAGGCTGTAGCCTCATTCCCAGGCTCCTCCCCCTGTGCATGCCATATTTTTCTTCACCGCATGCACAGGAGTGAGCCTGGGAACGAGGCAAGCCAGGCCATTTCTCCTACACGGCCTGGGAACAAGGCTAGTGTAATGCAAGACTCATCACCTTATGATTATCACCTCAGTTTCAGTCGACTCATTGGAATGGTAAACCCCAACCAGGACCTCAACCTTGATGGGAACTACTTCCTCTTATTTGGACAAGGAGCAGTAGGAGGTGGGGATTAAAACTCAAATTGGTTCTATGCAGCACTGAGCTACTGGACTGTGCTGGTTTCGTGGAAGTTTGTGGTTTTGGTATTTCAATGTATGCCATTGCTTATATTCCAGTGGCATAGGAAGGATAGTTAGTACCTTTACCGCGAAATAAAACACTTACCGTGAACTGAGCAGGTTTGCTGGCCAAAGAATGTATCGATCCGCCTCTACGCCATCAACTGCCACTGCACCCTTCCACAGTTCTCTCTGAAACTCACGTCTTGTTCGGTCTACTTCTTCTTTGTCTACACGTGAGGGGCCAGTGTGTCGCAATGCATGGCCATGGCATGCGTGCACCCGTATGAGAGTAGCTACGCCTTTATATTTTCAACAGTGGAAATGTTAGGGGGGTGCCAGCCTCCGTTGCCCCCAGTTCCTATGCCACTGTATTCTGACATGTCGTTTTGTTTCTTGCACATGCTTTGACAGCTTGACAATGTTATACGTACCGTAGTCTCTCGAAAATACGCCCACCCTCGAAAATACGCCCACCCCCCTTTTTCGCGACAAGTTGTTGCAAAGGGTCATTTACTACTCGAAAGTACGCCCACCCTATTAGCTCGAACAGGAAAGCACTTGAATAGCTCCGGAAGAAGCACTGTCAAAGAGGTTGGACTAAGAAATGAAGGCTGGCTATCGCGGTACTATTTGCAATGAATTTCATTATGTTGCATGCCATTGCATAATCAGCTGTGTACTGAATGCATGACATGAGACCGTGCACGCGCTGTGCATTGCATCTGTGCATTGCATGTTTGTGTCTTCGCGTGTGCAATTGCCTAGCGTAGCACTAGCAGCGCACTACGGATTTCTAGGAAGCAGCAGTAATCGGCAAGTCCCGAAGATAGTCTGCGCACTCAACGTCATTCAAGCAGTCCTGCTGTGTCTTGTTTGCTGTTCCTGTAGCTACTCACACGAAGAGATTGTTCCTGCTCACCAAGAAACTCCGGGACTAGTAGTAGTTAAGCCTTGCTAGAGTGACTGTTGCAGTATTGCACTCGTATACGCATGTACTTGGGTGGGCCTACTTTCGAATTGGGTGGGCCTACTTTCGAGTCAAGGGTGGGCCTATTTTCGGGAGAAGGGTCCTCGAAAATACGCCCATCCCCCTCTTTGAGCAGATTCTAAATTCATCGCCCATGGGCGTATTTTCGAGAGACTACGGTAGTTTCCAAGTTTGGCCAGTTGTTCAGGGTAGTAGCTTAGTTAATACTAAAATCAAACATAACTATGAATGTAACACTAATGTCTGATATAACCTAAACTGGGATGCCTCAGTTGCAGCAAATATAACCCCTAGCCTTGTGTAGCCAATACCACAAGTATGAATACATTTTGCCATAGAAAGCACTTAAGCACAAGTACATCCCGTTAGCTGATACTACAATGAATATTTGCCTAACCCATAATGTCATCATATGAATATTGTACCCAGATGGCACCAAAATGCAATAATTATATACAAAAGCTCTCTCTCCATGGGTATCAAACTCATGGGATTGTGCAGAGCTGCAACACCAGATCCAGCAAGTATTGGTGTGCAACTCACTGAACTACAGTAGCTGCAACTCAGGCCACCCAATCAAAGTTAAAACAGCCCAGGACTTTTACAGTATAGCAGCTGAGATCTTGACAGGTGTACAAGTGAGACAACTAAGTTCCAGTAGTCATTCAATTATACTAGACCATTTGCTCGAATTAACTATTATCATTTTGTTCCGTCTGTAATTTCTTTGTGGAATAACTTACCAGATAGTGTCAAATCTTCCTCTATTTCTGTATTCATATGCCACATTAGCATGATTGCTATTTATGTAGCCTTTGTCAATTTTTATAGAAAAAAACCCCTAGTATCCACAGTTAATAGATGAAGCATCCAGTGTGCAAATGTGCACGTGTAAGCTTTCTTGTTTCTTTCTCTGCAGGTGGTATGGGGTTCTTTCCTGACCACGGTCAACCAAACCCCACCATCAGTGTTTCTGAAGTGAACCCCTCCACCTTGACACAGGATCTGAACCCCACAACACCCCCAGAAACCCAGTTTGTGCAACCCAACAAACCCGTAAGCTGCAAGCAAATGTGCGGTTCCTTAACCCTCTTAGCCCACCCGTTTATGTACCCACTTGGAGCGAAAAGGAATGTGTATTTGCATCATGCCTTGCACTGCATATGTACGAATGGCCTGGCCACATGCATACAAGTGATTGTGTAAAACATGTGAGATGGCGGCTATGTTCACTGTTCGACTCCACATGTAGCTGCTCTAGCTCTGCCGATCCGAAGGGCCTGCATGCTTGTACCTTAGCCTCGTTCCCAGGCCTGACCAACATTTTGTCACCTGCAGTGTGTGGAGCTGTGATATCGATCAAGAGGTCGATTACACTCACTGTTCACCTTCGCATGTAGCTGGTGCCTGCCTCTGAAAGTGCCGCAGACTCTTCCCTGCAGGCTAAAACCTCGCGTCATCTTCATGGCTAATTAAATTTGAGTGGCTGACTGGAAACTGAAGCACTTCTAAGTGTGATCAACATTCCTAAGCATGATCCACTTTCCTTTCCCCCCCTCTCTCTCTCCCTCCCTCCAGAATATCCCTCCAGCCGACTATCGTCTCATCAACCGAATCCCTGCTGGCTGCACTCCAACTGTAGACTGCTCCTATTTTGTAGGTATCCAGACCAACAGAGCAAACAGCTCCTATCTGGACATCTACCTCGAGGGGATATCAGAGGGGTGGGTCGCAGTGGGATTTACAGAGACTCCAAGCATGGTACGTTTGTGCAGATAATCTATTGAAACACATTTGCTGAACGTCCTTCTAACTACTAATGGGATGAAATTTAAAGTCAGACTATTGTTTATTTCAGCATGGGTTTCAAAACATTGACCCCATCTGTCATGTAGTCATCAAATGCACTGGCGGATCCAGGGGTAGTTCGTTGCGTTCGGTCGAACTACCCATCGGAAAAAAAAAAAAAAAAGGCTCGACCAAGCTATAGCCGTGTGCGGCATGCCGGCAACGTAGGGGGCGCGAGCCAGCTAGTCCCGTCCTCAGCTCAGGAAAATGTGCGCGCGCGTGCGTGAAAAAGCACGTGGCTGGGCTGGGGATTAATCTCCGGCCGCGCCGGGGACGAGAATAGCCATGTGCAGTGCAGCAGCAATGCAGCTAGAGTAGTCTGAGAGATGGCGAAACGTAAGAGTACAGGTCAACAAAGCCTTGATCTATGGACATTCACCAAAAGGCCTAGGGCGGCATCAACTGGTGAGTCATCTGTACCTAAGATAAGTCTAGAGAGTAGCTTTAACTAATGGTGAGTCCAGTAGCCCTAGGCTGCTGAGCCCCACACATCGATTACTTACTGGTTATTTAGTCAATCTTCATTGCGTCTGGGAACGTGTCCAGAATGCACAGAGATGCTACGAGAGCGCTTCCTGATCGCTAAAAAGAACACGCAAAAAAATTTTCCGCGCTTCGCGCGGACTGATCACCACTTCGCGGCTCTGCGCACCGCCTTCAGCGGTGCGCTGTGACAGTGTATGCCAACCGAACCACCCTTTCTAAATTTCTAGATTCGCCAATGAAATGTCATCATAGTTCACAATGTAGAAGTCATGCGCTGTGCAAGACAGTAATCTAAGTATTGCCTGAAATGGGATAGATAAAATCTGCTGCGTAAATGAGTATAATCCACGTTTGTTTCTTTGAGAGTTCAAATCCCCCATTCATCCACAACTACTTCTGCCAGCTGATACTATAATATTTGTGTCATTGCTCAGCATGCACACAGCGAAAACGGAATGTTGTTTTGACATTATTTCAGTTGGACAGATGAAAGAATTCATGTGGAGATTCCACTGTTTACAAATACTTTCAAGCCCCCATGGCCAGACCACAGGTTATCCCCAGAGTATACTGTAACTCACAGACTATGCATGGTAACAGGTTGCAAGTGTATAATTATGATGTTTACACCTGCAACTCATAATCATGTACTGGACTCGGAGTACTGAAGCATGGGGTATTTACAAAATACCTAGTGTGCTGTGAGCTTTAAGTTAGATTAGCGAACATCATTCCGAACCAACTCTCAGCTAGTAGTAGCACCTTATTGGTTGTTCACCCCATGCACTACATCAGAAAATAACATACAACAATTTGTGATCGCTGTGCACGCCTACGATGTAGTGATGACATATTTAAAAAAACTTACTGTGTATACAGCACATTCATGGTTACCACGAGTAATCCTAATCCATAAACGTTGACTTCCCTTCTTTGCAGCTCAGTGCGGATGTGCTGGGATGCAACAGGATGGGGATGACTGGCATGGTGTACGTGGTGGACACTTGGAACCCTGCCACCCCAAGACTGAATCAGTTGGATATCAACCAGGTAAGGAGACTATGATGGTTTGTATATCTCTTTGTGACTTCGATCGTTGTAATTGCTAGGGCGTTCATTACTGTAGGATGGATTCATAATTAAACCTAGCCCAGTCATGCACTTATTATTGAGCTGTGGGAGGGAGGGGGGGGGGGAGTGAGTTAACGTACCTGGCCAAGACATAATTTCATGCAAACAAACAAGCTCAAGTCATACTAGTGGAAATCTAGCTACTAGCTTTATGGACACTAGTAACCCATAATTTTAGCTCTGTGAATCAAGAGAGTTTTATGTTCACTGTCAGTGAATTCTGTTCTTGTCTGTACTACAACCAACATGTGCTGATCCGCATGCACGCACACATTCATTCTTAATTCTCATCTGAGTCTGCATTTTTCAGCTCAAGCTACGTATCATCTAGCTAGTGTTTCACACACGTATATTGTAAATTGCACAGTCTTGTATACAGCCAAACTTATTAATCAAGTGGTTTCAATCGGTGTGGCTCTGAAGATCATTGAGCTCTGGGTTTTACCATATTAGGATGGTGTATTTCCACACTCAACTGAATATGCCAATGGAAGGATCTCATGCATGTGAGTTATACTAGTTAATGCAAGGAGAAAGTAGCGGCCTCGTTCCCAGGCCTACCCTGTTTTCTGTTCTTCGGTTGCATTGACAATAATACACGGATCCACATCCGTGTATTTTTGTCAACGCAAACCAAAGAACGCAGCTATTGTTGCAGGTTACCATTTCTCCTTAGCCTCGTTCCCAAGCCTACCCCATTTTCTGTTCTTCGGTTCAGTGCGTTGACAATAATACGTGGATCCGCATCCATGAATTTTTGTCAACACAAACCGAAGAACAGAAAGTGGGATAGGCCAGGAAACGAGGCTAAGGAGAAATGGTGTGTTGGTGTGTGTATGCATGTTTGTGGGCGGCTCACAGCTGTAGGTTGAAATCTGTGCAGGCTATGTGAATATGGTTCGTAGCCTTGGCTACTCTTGTGGGTGTAGTGTGGGTGGAGCTTCATTATATCCAAATCATTATACTCTTGTTGCGCAGTGATTGCTCACATGTAGGAACTCATTGGCTGCATTTCGACCAATCAGAGGTCGACCTATATTAACTCCCTAGATAAGAAGAGCGGATCTTATTGCCCTTGGTAGGATTGCGCTATAAATATTAAGCTATAATTTGTTTACGGCACAATGCTGTTTTGCCCGATGAATGAAATGCATAAAAACCCCGCGTTGTGTGCCAGCCAAGATGCCACTACACTGTAGCACTTTATACTAGGATACACCCTTGAATTAGATGTAATCATACCTAGATGGTGTCTCCTTTGCAATGTACTGTATTGTTGTACGTATATTGTATAAACTCTTTGTAGAGAAAACAATTGGTAACCTTGTGACCATCATCTCCTCAGCTTCAGCCGATTCATTGGAGTCGTAAACCCAAACCAGGACTTGAACCTCAATGGAAACTACTACCTGTTGTATGGTCGAGGAGGAATGGGAGGTGGGGATTAAAGCCAGTTCAAGTTGGTTTCTATGCAGCACTGAGCTACGTACATACTTATGGAACATGCTTAGTTGAGCGTTTATAGTTAGCTATAGGTAGTTTGGGTAGAAATCTTATGGTTATAGTGTATTGATCGGAATACTATATAGCAGCTGAGATCTTAGTACATATGAGACATACCAACATCCAGTTGACAGGATGAAGCATCCAATGAGAAAATGTGTGTGACATTTCTGGTTTCTTTCTCTGCAGGTGGTATGGGGTCCTTTCCGAACCACTTGCAACCAAACCCCACCATCAGTGCTTCCCAAGTGAACCCCTCCATCTTGACACAGGAACTGAACCCCATACCCCCAGACATCTATGAGCAACCTGATCCACCCGTAAGCTGTAAAGCAAAATTTAATGTGTTGTTCCTTATAAGAAACAACTATAGGTTGTAATCCATGGCTCCACTGTGTATTTGCTCTGCTCTCCCTCCCTCCACCCTCCCTCCCTCCCTCCCTCCCTCCCTCCCTCCCTCCCTCCCTCCCTCCCTCCCTCCCTCCCTCCCTCCCTTCCTCCCTCCGTCCCTCCAGAATGTCCCTCCAGAGGACTATCGCCTCACCAACAAAATTCCTGTTGGTTGCACCCCAACAGTAGACTGCTCCTATTTTGTAGGTATCCAGACCAACAAAGCAAACAGCTCCTATTTGGACTTCTACCTGGAGGGGGAATCGCAGGGGTGGGTCGCAGTGGGGTTCACAGAGACTCAAAACATGGTGAGCTATATATAACTTGAGGATCTTTGAGTCTTCATGTAGATGTCCTTGGGTGTCACCCGACAGGTGGTTGTAAGCTTTGTACTGATTGAAGTTTGCATACTCATGCTACCAATACCAAATTCAAGTGTTCTGCATGCTCTTCCCGTGCAACCTGCTGCTACACTGACTTGTAGCGTCTCTTGTCTACATACCTAAACTTTTAACCTACTGTCTGATCGTTGAAATTGAAGCTTTGGTATCAGTGGCGGTGGAAGCAGTATGAAATTGAGGCAGGGACACAATTGCATGCTGCTGAAGGCATGCATAGAGGTGTGTAGTGCTGATCAGTCCGCGTGAAGCATGGAAAAAAATGTCACCTTCATTTTTCAGTTATCAGGATGGGCTCGCGTGGCACCTTCATGCTTTGCACTGCAAGTTCTGAGGATCGATGCTGTAGAGAGATGTCGAGCTAGCTACTATACGAGCATGCCATTCTGGTGAAGGGGGGGGGGGGGGGGGGGGGGGGGGGACATGTCTGTCACGTAGCCGAATGCATTAACTAAACATCACTGAATTGCATGTGAAGCGGATTGGCAGAGGACTAGTCAGTCGGTAAGGCTCTCTTGTGTGACTAAATGAATGCCTAGAGTATTATGGTGTTTTCAGTGTATTAATATTGGGGGGGGGGGGGGGGGGGGGGGGGGGGGGGGGGGGGGGGGCTATAGTCCCCCTAGCCCCCCCTGTTCCGCCGCCCTTGTTTGGTAGGTATCGTGATACTATTCTAATACATCAGGGATTTAGTTTGAGGGCAAATAGATTAGTTACATGTAACGTGTATATATTCTTTGCACTCAAAACATACTCGCAATTCGCAAATTCTTACAATCATACTCAGTCCTATGGTATCAGTGTTGGTCATATTGCCCAGCACTTAATTGGTAAAGGCACATCGAATTCACCGCTCAACATGCTCCTGTTTGGGAAAATTCGCAGTCCTTTTAATTAACTATATATATCCCTGTCCTGCAACTAACATTGTCTCCCTTTCTTTTCAGCTCAGTGCAGACGTACTTGGATGCAACAGGATGGGGCAGACTGACATAGTGCATGTGGTGGACACTTGGAACCCTGCCACCCCAAGACTGAATCAGTTGGATGCCAACCAGGTGAGGAGGACTATAGGGTCTGATCGAGTAACGATGTGGCTTGCAATTGCATGTGTATCTCACAGTGTTAGGCTAATAATTAACTGAGTCCAATACATGTATTCACCATTCGACTGTTACTAGAAATCAATGGAATACTCTTGTGCTGAGATGCACAAGAGTAGTAGTAGTATGGGGAAAGCCCCGGCATAATTAATTCCTGAGGGTTTTCAATTTACTGTCAGTGGAGGACCGTGATGTATAGCATGCAAGTCATAAACATCTGTTCATCCATACACTGCAACCATATGCCAGCCACTTCTCAGAAGTGTTGATAAACATGTACAATGTACACTCTCACACCTACCAATCACAGTGATTCATATACCGGTACACAATATTATAAATGTGGTCGTATAATTCATGGTCCCGTCTCTGAGAACTATTTGCATACCGTACTCAAACCTGGCCATGATCCAACTTCAGAATTTATGGGCACATGGATTGAACTTTAACAGTTCCAGGAGAAATTAAGGTTAAGCTTGTCGAAACAAACACAAATGCAGAGTAAACTACAAGCTACCGTGGTATGTGTCCAGGGGCGGCGGCATGTATTTACAATTGGGGGGGGGGGGGGGGGGGGGGGGGGCAAGATATATTACACGCTGCTGGAGGCAGTGCATAGAGGTGTGTAGTGCTGATCAGTCCACACATAGCGCGGAAATTGTTTTCGCCTTCATTTTTCAGCTATCAGGATGGGCTCTCGTGGCACCTTCGTGCTTTTGCACTGCAAGTTCCAGATGTACGAGGATTGCAGGTCCCGGGGCCGCCATGTGCTTCTTTCTTGCTCAAATTTCGCTCACGAAGGTAATACATACGTACACGGGTATACTAGATTGCGGTTCCCAAGCCGTTCGGTTTTAGCTAGCCAGTCACTGGCTATGTCGATAGCTGGACTTGCGCCAGATCAGCAACTCGATTCGCGTACATCGTACGTACACAAGGTTAGCCTATAGGGCAGCCGTTGGCTGTTTAATAGTAGCTAGTTGCTAGGAGTTAGGGGGGGCGATGCCCCCCCCTAAATATTTTTGGGGGGCGCTTGCCCCCCCTGCCCTCCCCTGTGCCGCCGCCCCTGGTGTCTTCAGTGCTCAGGGTTCAGACTCTTCACCATTATCCTCTTCATCACTGTCTTCTTTGGCCACTATATTCTGTTCTTCGTCCTCATCTTTGTTCTCTTTCAAGTCTGTAACTGAAAAATATTCAGTTCCTCTGAGGATATATATAGTTTGAGTACGTTCATGCAATCAGGCGCATTGTACTAACTCTGAAGATCAAAGAATTCCTAGCTGGTTGTGTCACCGCTCGTTGCTATCATGAAAGACCTGGTAGGCTCATTAAAGTGTAGTCATGCCACCTCAGATCTCCAATTGTGGGACATGCCTACAGTATGGCTGCATATACACCAGATGATTTGCTGATTTCACTATAGGATGGTGTGTTTGCATACTCAGCTGAATACATCAATGGAACTATCTCGTGCAAGTGAGTCCCAGAATTAATAGTACCACAATATACAGCATGGTACAGTAGTTAATAATGGCAGCCTGCAGTGATAGATAGAGATAGAGCGTTCTTTTTGATGTTTTTTTTTTTTGGGGGGGGGGGGGGGGTTGGGGGGAAGTTTCTCCCTCTAAAGACCTTGAAATAAACATTGGCTGCAATATTGTATGCCATGATGTGTGTGACTCACAGTTGAAGTCTGAACATCATGCAGAGTATGCAGACATGTCTTGTTTACGACTGTGTTCAGCCTGAAGCCAGTACCAGCACATATTTTGCTGATTATACTGGTTTGCCTGCATGAGAACACATTGCTTGCATGTACGTCATGCACACTTTGTGTGCAATTCGAGAGTCATGACCTTGTGACCATCTCCTCAGCTTCAGCCGATTCATTGGAGTGGTAAACTCAGACCAGGATCATAACCTTGATGGGAACTACTTCCTGTTGTTCGGTCGAGGAGGAACAGGAGGTGGGGATTAGAAATGAAATTGGTATCTGTGCTGTACTGTGCTATAACGTGACTGCAGTATAGCCTCGTTCCCAGGCCCCATCCGAAAATATGGGGCCTGAGAACAAAAGACTAACTGCTGTACTAGTTTAGTTAAGAGCACATGCATGCATGGTTTTGGATTACAAAGTAGGCTCTGAAAGAAACTCATTTAGCTATAGGTTAACTAAACTTCAAAGTCCACCCATATCATTCTATAGCTACATATGACTAGGTAGGTAGTGTTGATTTTAAAAGTGTTGCAAGTTATCTAAAATAGTTGTATCAGTGTTAACCACCATAAGTCCAATATAACACCACTACTTGTTTTCACAATGATGTGAAGTGCTGTTAGCTGCTAAGCAACCAATATCAAAGAACTGAGAACAGTACAACACACAGGAATGTCCGGTTGACACCATAAACATCCATCCCATGAACAGCACAGCCCTTTCTAACATCTTTCTCTGCAGGTGGTATGGGGAACTTTCCAAACCACCTGCTGCCAAACCCCACCATCAGTAGTTCCTATGCTAACCCCATCACTGATGAAGGGCAGGTGGATGCCGGTGAGGACATTGTGAAGGCAATCCTTATTCGGGCACATGGCATCCTCATGATCATTGCCTGGCCCATCCTGGCAGTGACTGCCATCTTCTTTGCTGCATGGATGAAGCCAGCACTTCCCAATGGAGAGTGGTTACAGGTGAGCAGTTAGCCTGCACTTCATACCAATTTCCTCCCCCTTCAGTGTACATGCAGCCATGCAGTCTCCCTCCATCTCCCTCCCTCCATCTCCCTCCCTCCCTCCCTCCCTCCCTCCCTCCCTCCCTCCCTCCCTCCCTCCCTCCCTCCCTCCCTCCCTCCCTCCCTCCCTCCCTCCCTCCCTCCCTCCCTCCCTCCCTCCCTCCCTCCCTCCCTCCCTTCTTGCAGGTCCACCGAGCCTTCTTGCTAGCATCAATGTTCATAGCAGCAGTGGGATTCGTACTCATTTTTGTGGCTTTTCGGGATGCCCGTGGGCTGATCAATCTGGGCAGTGATAACGTAAGTACTGATAGCTACCCATTCCAGCAAAAGCTTCCCAGCCATGCCAGTATCTATACTCAGGATGTGTGGGAAGGCTATAGGTCACTGTGGTGATGTGCATGAATGATATGCAGCCTCATTCCCAAGGCTCTACCATATGCAAACAAAAATACTGTAGGAAAAACTGCGTGTAGATACGGGACTGGGCGGCCACCATAAACATCCGTGTGAACACCGTCTGCCCGCCTGTTTGAGTCCACGGAGAGACAACTTGAACGTTCGTATTCGGCCTTCTCGGCATTCTCTGGTGTATTAGCTTAGAGGTGTGCCCGTAGATGTGGTCTATGCAGGAATAATTATTCCAAAAGTGAAGTAGTCTCACTACGGACTCGTACAAGCCGACGGTGCGATCACGGAACAACTCTGATGATGGCGGTGCCATTCTTGTCCCATATTTACACGTAGCTAGTTTTTCATGTGCTGGGCGATGGCCTGAGAATGAGCCTACATGAATGGCTTGTGTGTTTATGATTGCTGGTGTCTTTCCTTATCACTGTAGCCATTTGGCACTGCCCACTTTGCAATTGGAATAACTGTGATGACATTGCACATCCTCAATGTAAGTGTGCCCTACCCATTTAATGTGCATTCACATCAGTGTGTGTCGCCCTACACTAGCAACAGTGTGCCCCCAATATCAGTGTGCCCCACCCACTCATCATTAAAGTATTGATGCCCACTTAACACCAGTGTGTGTCCCCACCCACACTTCATTAGCACCACGCACCTACTCTTCATCATGTGTATCAGACTCGCTCATCATTGTATGTTCCATCCACTAATATAGTTGTGTACCCTACTCACTTTTACTCTTTGCCAACCATAAGAAACAGCAAAAACGTGTTTTAAGGTGGCACATACCCCTTTACGTTAGGTTACCTTTAACCGTTTGGGGCGCCGCAACGGTTTAAGTTATAATGCCTATTATTAATTTCCCCTTATTATGGGAGCTCATGACGGCATTGCTGTCATTGGTTGGTAAAGAGTTAAGAACTTGACATGCATGGATGAATCCATCCTCAATATGCCTGCATGTCCACCTAACATAATGTGTTAGGATACGTTATGTTGTTTTCTCTCCAGCCTATCATTGCTGCATTTCGCTGCGAAAATAGTAGCAAGAAGTAAGTGTTTACTTGGCCAATTGTGATTTTGCTGCACATTCTATGTTGCTTGTGTACTGCATTATAATTTTGGTGTTCACTTTGACAATATTAAGCACATATCCTCTATCCCTCCTATAGCCGCTGGATCTTCAGTCTGTTCCATGCCACTCTCATTGGTGTGGCAGCAGAAATTCTAGCAAGTGAGCGTGAATTTGTATAGCATGCATATGGTTAGGCTTGTACCTACATGGATCGATTGCTGTTGTCCCTACCAGCATGCAGTTGCGAAGCCTCTACCATGTATTTATGCACACACACACACACACACACACACACACACACACACACACACACACACACACACACACACACACACACACACACACACACACACACACACACAGTGGTTAACGTTGGTTTTGGTCTGGCAGTTTTTAGCCGTGGTAGGAGCCGGTTTGGGGACTTGACTATCCTCTGGGTGTACCTTCCATATGCGTTCTTCCTTGTTGTACTGACTGTGATGCTCTTGGTTTTTTTCTCCATCCTCACCCTCACTGTGAACAAGGCCGGTAAGTCCTCCCTTCCATTCTCCATCCCATTCCCATTCCATCTTTAATCAGTGTCCAGTACTTGATTTTGGGTTAGACCTGAACCCTTCAATTAGTACAGTCGCCTGTATAAGGACAACCATCAACTGGGTCTCAGTGCATGGTTAATAGAAGTTTGCTTTGCACGCCCCACCAAACACATACAAACAGAACGTTCAAACATTGCTCCATCGTGCCTGAAGGGGTTGCTTTCCTCTCCTCCTGAGAAGACAGAGGATATTCCGCTCACCGCAAGGGATATCAAGGAGAAGCCTGCCATCAATGAACCTCCACCTCGGAAACCCCCATCAAGGGATGCTCGTCTCCGCTGGTTCATACTGGGAGTGCTACTTTTGGTTATGCTCCCGTCGACGATTGCCCTCATTGTGCTAGTGGCACTCCCAAACTGATATCAACACCTAGTGTGATTGTGCTAATGCTAGTAGCACTATCACTATAGTAGCACGGTAAACTTAGACTTGTGTGTACATAGTGCTTAGCCAGTCAGCATTAGTACTAGACCAAAAGGTGCCTAGTCAGCAGTAGTACTATTGACCAAAAGGAGCAAGGTGCAGCCATATCAGTGTATCAACTTCGTCATAGAGATCTATAATAAATTATTGCATTATACAACCCATTTGATTTATATAGGCCAGTGAGTACAGCAACTATTATACCGATGCCTTTACTCATGCAGTTTGTTGTATAGGAGAATAGTCTTGATCTCATGCTGCGATCCAACCAATCCCAGCTAGCATGCATGATTCGCTTTTAGCATGTTTCTACTGGAAGTGATCGATTGATATAATATATGCTCTGCAGCATGGACGAAAGGTCTGAGACTAATAAGAGAAAGGATGTGGGGATATAGGAAGCCATCCACCAGTATTTTCAAAGACTATTATTATGTTCTAGCTCGGTGTATACAGGCATATAAAGTACATCAGCTTACAATTGCTGGTGCTGGTAAGAAAGTGTTCCCTCTTGCTTGCTGCAATAACAAACTAGCTGGAATTAAACCTGCATGTGAACACATTCAATAATCTGTAGAAGAACGTTATTATGATGCCATCAATAATTATACTGACAACGTACATGCAACGATGTGATCCGTGCTAGGGTTGTGTTATTCACCATGCAGAGCCTTAATTCCCACTTCACTATAAGTAGATTCCTTTAGAAGTATGAGTGAATGATGTGCACGTATTATAGCAAGATGGTATATCATCCAACTGTACATGTAATGCTAGTGCTGACAAATAATTATTATATTATCTGCTTGTACAGAACACTAGCATACGGTTAACCCCTTTAATGGTCAAACCGGTCACCAGACTTTCAGCAGTGATATTGTGCCAGCAGAAAGGGTGCACTTGGGACAGGGGGCCGGGGAACTGCAGTGCATGCCTGTGTCTCCATATGGGCTGGGGTGCACATGGAATCATGAAATGCCCTCATTTGGAGATGGCTGGCATGGGTGGGCCATTTCCCTTGTTCTAAATCATAAGAAGTCCACATCTCACTTTGTGGGTCCTCCAATTCCAGTATTCATTTCAGCTAGAGTGGGTTAGCATTGCTGATATGCAAAGGATCTGGCTAAGTGCAGCATGATTGTAATTTGACTTACGCGGTTTGAAGCACAGAGAACGGGATCTAGGGTATATATGTTAAAGCAGCCTTAAAGTAAACTATAATATTATGAGCTGAAAGACATGACTTCCAACGTCATTTAGTAGATAGAGTTAATGATTCACTTGTAGCCTTGTACAAGTCATATTATGGTACAATTATATCTTTGGAGTGGCAGAGCAGCTATACTTATATAGGTTGGACAGGGCCACTTCTAATCCATGTCATGCAGGGGTAGCCTCATTCCCAGGCCCCATACGAAGGCCTGGGAACGAGGGGTAAGTGTGATGCACAGGCATTGTGTTCCTGGACAGTGTCACTCAATCTAGCCAAGTTGCAGACAGACTGGTCCTGACTCACAACGATAAGCTAGTTCTGCTCTCCATCAAGAGGTCATGGTAGCCCCACCCACACATAGGTCAAAGTTCTTGTCAATGATTACTGTCAGCAGTTGGTTACAGGGAAAGCAGGCAGAAATAATTTATGATACATGGACGTATACGATCTAATCATTTCTTTGAACAAGGAATTTGGCAAAAGCTTCCACCTTCTCACAACCTCGTACTTCATCTAGTAACAGCGGGCACTCTGTGATATGGAAGTCCTCGTATAGGTCATGGATCTGTCAGGAAAAAAGAAACAAGGAACAAAAAAATCAGTCTTTGCCAGCACTGCCGTACTTATTAAAATTCATAGTCATGATTATGTATTCCCAGCCCTGGTAAGTATTATCGACAATATCGCTCAGCCCTATGCACTATTCTATATTATGGCCTACTGCCGATTTTTAATACAGCATGCACGATAAGATGGCCTACTGACTTTAATACAACATGCATACAGAATAATGTTAGAAACAGGGTGAGGTCTCTGCTTGCAGCCATGGAGAAACTCCACGGCTGCGAGGCTGGGCGGATCGAGGCCTGGGAATGAGGCTATGGTAGGACAGGGCTAGATGCCAAGAATCCTTAGCCTCATTCCCAGGCCCCGCCCAGCTTTACGTCGCTTGCAGTACGGAAAAGCGGGGAGAGCCTGGTATGTTTCCTCACGTGAGCATTACGTAATCGACAAATGGCCAAAATTTTCAGTACGAAAAAGTGGAGTTTCATGTATTGTTCAACCAGCTACATGTTCAACGTTTGGTGTGTATGACAGTCACCCGTCGCTAGCCAGATACGTGTGGTAAGTTGGTACCTTAGCTCTTCTTGCTGCTCTGAGCCCCAGTTCAATTAATTTCTACCCTTGACATCACACACGCGAGGAAACATACCAGGCCCTCTGCGTTCTTTCGTGCAACTGAAAGCGGCATGCGGGCCTGGGAATGAGGCTAAAACATCCTCTCCTCTTTCTTACGGAGGTGGCTGGTCCACAAAGAACATGGCATCACCAATGGCTACAAACGTTAGAAAATATGCACCTGTTCAAGATACTTGGATTGGAGTTTATGCCTGGAGGCACACATTCTGCATTTCACTGCACCTGGGGACAATAAGTGGCAATAAATTACACAAAATGTCAGCTTATCAACTAACACATTAGGATAAGTGGTGTGTTCACATGCCACAACTGGCAAAGTATTTTGCACCAATTACTGCATATTGGCATGTTAATTAAGCCAAAATTGGCAGAAACAGCACTCCTGTTCTGTAGGGTGACTGATGAGCTGCTTTGGCAAAAAAATGGAACAACGAACGAACCAAAATTTGTAGAAACAGCACTCCTGGTGAGCGACAGCATACCAAGGATATACAGTGAAGCCAACAAAGATCAGGTCGTCATGTATGCTATACATGTACGTGCACTAGCTGCCACTTGTTGTGGAGGGTGTCCTGGGGACATTCCAGGGCCAAGTACACCTCCAGTTTTTGATTGTTTAGAGTATGCGTAAGTACTGAAAAACTAGTCCTGGGAACAAGGCATGCATGCAGTTATAGCAGACTAATATGCTAGGTATCTTGGGCTAGGAATGAGATATGAAGCTGGGATTTGCACCATTGCGATCAGCATGAATGGAGCATTCCAATGATGTCCATTTTGCAGTAGGTTGAATTCTGACCCAAAATCATGAAAAACCATGGATTATAGCCTTTGGTCGAGTGCGATTTTTGGCAAAAAAATGACCGAAATGAAAAATCATTTTAAGGACATCATTTGGAAGCTCTTTTTATGCTGACCACAATGACACAATTCCCAGCTTCATATCTCATTCACATACCCATACCCAGTACAGTGCAATGTTCTCTATTCAATTTTGGTTCATTGACCATTTATGGCAGAAATGGCACATCAGCCACCCTATACGTAGAACAGGAGTGCTGTTTCAGCCAGTTTAAATCCTAAATTGGCATGTCAAAATGTGCCATAATTTGAAGAAAACGGTTTCCAAAATAATGCCAAAAAACATACCTCGCTCATTTATACCCATCACTGGCTTTGTACGCACCTAAGTTTCCCATCACTGGCTTTGTACGCACCTAAGTTTCCTAAGTGCAGCTTCACTTACAGATCTTCCGGAGTTCATTTAGGCCTTCTGCATTCACGTTTACGTCTTCCGCATTCATGTTTGTAACGAAATCGATAACCAGCGACGGAGCTGAATCGCAGCATCAATTTTAAAGATGCGTACCGTATGTCCCTATACCAGTCAAAGGGTTAAGCAGCAGAGAGTGATGTCAGAGTGATTGTCCCCACCTTGCAGGTCTTTCTCCGGCCGCAACAGCTGGTTCACCACTATGTTGTGCACGTCAATGTTCAGTTTGGTCAGCTCCTGCACAAGTCTCTCCGTCTCGTAGAGGGACAGGAACTCCGCAATACACACACAGACAAACGTCGCCTTATCCTGCATTGGGATAAAAGATTAGCAAGTGACTTTAGCAGGCTGTGGAGGACTGGAACTGTTAATTAGTGTTTGCCCAACTTTGGAGGGAGCTCCTTGGTGCACAGGACGAATTCTTTTGTGTATTGTAGTCTCTGTCCTCACCTTTGTTGTTGTTCTGGATGGTCTTTTGTTGCTATTCTGTATAAGTAGTGCTTGGTTTGTATGTATATAGCTAGATTTGGAGATTCTAAGATTTGGAAGTTCAGTTGACTCACCATAATTATTATTCTGCTGCAAGTTTAACTTTAGTTACCGCTCGGGT